>VZDJ01000274.1:3802692-3862054 GCA_008694505.1 Cyanoderma ruficeps | reverse complement strand
TGTGTAAGAGATTCTGTCTCACTCACGTAACAGAGTTCTTTGTGCCTCCCAGTTAATTGTCCTGTCTTTTTATCTTAGTGTCAGCGACTGCTTTCTATCGTGCCCAGCCTATCATTGAGTTCATGTGCGAGGTCTTGGACATCCAGAACATCAGTGAACAGAGCAAACCTCTGACAGACTCCCAGCGTGTCAAGTTTACCAAAGAAATCAGAGGTAAAAGCTTGTCCCAAAGCTGCTGCAATACTGAAACCTGCTCATACTATGTTGTAATGAAAACTTGCAAGGCACATAGAGAACTGAGCTGTTCCTTTTTGCCTTCATCCTCTTCAAAGGTGATTCCTGTCCCTGAATTTATTTTCTGTTGGGTTTTCAGGTCTAAAAGTAGAGGTTACCCACTGTGGCCAGATGAAGAGAAAATACCGAGTTTGCAACGTTACCCGACGACCAGCCAGTCACCAGACGTATGTATCTAGCACTTAAAATAAGTTCTTAAAATCTTCAACCTAGTAAATATATCTGGAATACATTTGGTGTATTGTTTATGCAGGAATAGTTGATTCTGGAGGTGAAGCAGCTGTGTAGCTTCACAGGAATGTTTAGTGGAGTAGAGGAATAGTGCGGGTTTTGACTACTTTTATTTCCTTCAACCCAAGAAAAATGAGCTATATCCTGGCTTTTAAATACAGTTACCAAAAGCTCCTATTTTTAAAATAGCTAAAGTACAAGAAATTCAGTATATAGTCTAAAATCTTCTCATAAAGAAGGGAGTAACTAAGGAAAATAGAGATTTGCTAAAGGTGGTCTGGAATAGGTTCTTCATACCATTTTTTCCTTTAAAAAATCTGACCAAATCTAACCAGAACAAATGTCATTTCTAGGTTCCCTCTGCAGCTGGAGAATGGACAGGCCATGGAGTGCACAGTAGCTCAGTATTTTAAGCAGAAGTACAGTCTGCAGCTGAAATACCCTCACCTGCCCTGTCTCCAAGTGGGACAGGAGCAGAAGCACACGTACCTGCCACTGGAGGTAAGGATCAGTCCTGCACTGTGGGGTGTCCCGTGTTTAACAGTGTCACAGCACCTCTTCCTGCTCCTGTGCAGGTGTGTAACATCGTGGCTGGCCAGAGGTGCATCAAGAAGCTGACAGACAATCAGACCTCAACCATGATAAAAGCAACAGCCAGGTCTGCCCCAGACAGGCAGGAGGAGATCAGCAGACTGGTGAGTATTTTTCCAGCTGCACAGTCTGTGTGTGTCACTTCTCACGGCTTTTTCAGAGCATTGGTGCAGGTGATGTTGAGCAGCATGACCAAGACAGGAGTTAAAAAATCTGTCTTGGTTGAAACGAATCCTTCTAAACAGAAAGGATTGTTGATGACAAAGAGGGCAGAGTCACCTGAAGCTTTAGTAGTGACATCAATACTTGTCTTGTCCCCAGGTGAAAAGTAACAGTATGGTTGGTGGGCCTGATCCGTATCTGAAGGAGTTTGGAATTGTTGTCCATAATGAAATGACAGAGCTGACAGGCAGAGTTCTGCCAGCCCCAATGCTGCAGTATGGAGGCAGGGTGAGTTTCCATGTCTTGTAAAACTCCTTATCCTGAGGTTATTGAAATTCATGAGGTGTTTTGTGTATCTTCTCATCAGGCTTCCTCTGGTGGGCTACAGTCAAACTGGAGCAGCACTTGATTTCTAATTTGCCTTTGGTTTTTACCTAGAACAAGACTGTGGCCACACCAAACCAAGGCGTGTGGGACATGAGAGGGAAACAATTCTATGCTGGAATTGAGATTAAAGTATGGGCTGTTGCTTGTTTTGCTCCTCAAAAACAATGCAGGGAAGACTTGCTAAAGTAAGTATTTTCCTATTTATTCAAGATTCTATTTCAAGGTGTATATTTCTTATGTTTCTGAAAGACGATTTGGGGTATAAATTGATTTTCCCCTGCCCTTCAAATGACTCTACAGAATCCTAAAGAAAGAGGTTCTGTTAACCACTGATTGGTAAAAATCATGGCTGCAATAATGCTCAGATAAATTAGTTGGATAAGTAAAAATATACCAGAGCATCAGTATTAGTTTGAGAGTCTGCCTCAGGATGTTCATCTCAAAAGTCTGTTTCTGTAAGGCTTGTAAAATTACAGAAGCTGTTGACCTTCCTCAGAGAGGCTTAGAGTCGTATTAGTGAGTTCCTGATGGGGATAGAATTGCTAAAAAATAATTACTGTAGTGCTGTGAAACAGCAGAAACAGCGTAGATCTAGTTGATAAAACTGATGAGTGAACCATAGTGAAAAGGCCAGAACAAATCCACTTCTATTTCAGGAGTTTCACAGACCAGCTGCGCAAGATCTCCAAGGACGCCGGGATGCCGATCCAGGGCCAGCCCTGCTTCTGCAAGTATGCCCAGGGTGCAGACAGCGTGGAGCCCATGTTCAAACACTTAAAGCTGACTTATGTTGGCCTGCAGCTCATCGTGGTGATTCTGCCTGGGAAGACGCCTGTGTATGGTATGGAGAAGGGGCTGTAAAGTGATCAGGAGTTGTACTGCAAGTGGGTGGCAGGAAGGAGGCAGAGGAAGCAATGGTTTCTCTTTAAAAGGGTGTTTTGGAGCTGGTTTGTCAGGCCTGATTGGAGAAGTTGTGTATTACCAAAGGGCAAGCTGAACCTTTGTCAGTGGAGTTTCAAGGATCTGAATTACAGTAAGATTTGAAAAAAAGTAAGAGCAAGCAGGAACCACTTCCTTATTTTCTGTCACAGCTGAAGTCAAGCGGGTTGGAGATACTCTTCTAGGCATGGCCACACAGTGTGTTCAGGTAAAGAACGTGGTCAAAACCTCACCACAAACGCTGTCCAACCTGTGTCTGAAGATCAACGCCAAGCTCGGAGGAATCAACAATGTGCTGGTACCTCATCAAAGGTGAGATTCAATCAAGAGCTCTTTGTAATGCCTGCATTGTCAAGGAAAATGGTGTTGTTTTGTTGTATTTGCTAAAATCATACTTTTCAAAATAAAACACGCTTTAGAAATTCCCACAGTCTGGAGTGGACAGTGGAGGATATGTCTGCATTTGGAGTGTTCCCAGTAAGCCCTGAGCCAAGGGGAGTCAGAGCCATCCAGCACTCAGAGCCACCAAACCCACCAAGGTTTTTTTCCTGTCTCTTTCCTGCCTTTGGATTCACTCAATGTACCTTTTCCTCTTGCAACCTCTAAAAGCATCCTGTGTTTGCATCCAAATTGAAAGAGAAGGAGCGAGGAGGAGTGACTTGGAATCAATGCTTGTAACTTGGTCTGCCTTTGATCTTGTCTTTGGTACTTTCTGTTCTTTCTGGACTGTAAGTGCTGGAGGCAGAGAATTTTGCCCTTAAAGACTCTCACAGGTTTTAGTTTTGTTCAGTGCTTTGGATGCACCTTCCTCAGCTGTAATTTTTTTTTGTTCCTGGCCCTCTTTCTTTTTGCTGTTCTTATTTATTATTATGAATTGGTAAGAGGCTACTTCTCTCAAGTCAGGGTGAGGAAGTTGGGGTTATTTAGCCTGGAGAAGAGAAGGTTGTGTGAAAACCTCACAGCACCTTCTCGTATCTGAAGGGGCCGACAAGGAAGCCAGAGAGGGACTGTAGTAGTGGCTTCAAAGTGAGAGAGAGTACATCTAGAATAGAGATTAGGAAGAAATTGTTCCCTGTGAGGGTGGTGAGGCCCTGGCACAGGTTGCCCAGAGAAGCTGCCTCATCCCTGGGTAACTTTCAAGTCCAGGTTGGACAGGGCTTGGGGACCGTGGGAGGGCTTGGGGACCGTGGGATAGTAAGAGGTGTCCTTGCCTAGGGCAGGGGTGGAACTGGCTGGGCTTTAAGGTCTTTCCCAACCCAAACCCTTTTGGAATTCTGTGATTCTAACTAACAACCCTTAATCTTACCGAACAGGCCCTCGGTGTTCCAGCAGCCGGTGATCTTTTTGGGAGCGGACGTCACTCACCCTCCGGCCGGGGATGGGAAGAAGCCGTCCATCGCGGCCGTGGTGGGCAGCATGGACGGGCACCCCAGCCGCTACTGCGCCACGGTGCGCGTGCAGACCTCGCGCCAGGAGACCTCCCAGGAGCTGCTCTACAGCCAGGAGGTCATCCAGGACCTCACCAACATGGTGCGGGAGCTCTTGATCCAGTTCTACAAATCCACTCGTTTCAAGCCCACGAGGATCATTTACTACAGAGGGGGAGTGTCAGAAGGACAGATGAAACAGGTGTTGTCTGGCGGTTTTTTGTTGCTCATGGAAAGGGGTTGATATGTAGTTGTGTGGATTATAAGGGATTTGCCCTTGAAAAAATATATATATTTGTTCATATTTATTCAAAAATATATATATTTTTGGAAAAAACGTATTTATTTAGTCTGTGGATTATCACAGAATCACTAGGTTGGAAAAGACCTCCAAGATCATCGGGTCTGACCCAGCCCTGACACCTCAACTAAACCATGGCACCAAGTGTCACATCCAATCTTTCTTTAAACACATCCAGGGACGGTGACTCCACCACCTCCCCAGGCAGACCATTCCAATACTTTGTCACCCTTTCTGTAAAAAACTTTTTCCTAATATCCAACCTGTATTTCCCTTGGCACAGCTTAAGACTGTGTCCTCTCGTTCTGTCAGTTGCTGCCTGGAGATTTCTTATATTTGTTTTTGGAAAAATTAAGTTTCCTTGAATTGTCCTGGGCAAGCACAATGTACATTTACCAGTCTGATCATGTTCCTTACAATGTGGCATTTATACACAGGTAGAAAAGTGATCAAATATCTACTGAATTCATCACATAATAGTTAAATCTTCTGCTTGTAGGTAGCTTGGCCAGAGCTGATCGCCATCCGGAAGGCCTGCATTAGTTTGGAAGAAGATTATAGACCTGGAATAACCTACATTGTTGTGCAGAAAAGGCATCACACCAGGCTGTTCTGTGCTGACAAAACTGAAAGGGCAAGTACTGAGTCCATGAGGGGGAGGTGATTGCACAAAAAAGTGGGATTGTTTGATTCAGTGGGGTGGGATCCATCTTGCCCACTAAAGCTGTAAAACAGCAGCAGTACTGGGTGGTGACAGGCTTTCTCTACCAAAATAACCAGTTCCTCTCTTTTTTATTGCTCTACATCAGATGGAACAGCTTGTTCCCCCTTTTGGAATAGGTGTGCTCAGTATCCCAGCATTTGTGTACCTGGAGATGTATCCTGGGTTTTTATAGTCCAGGATTAATGATGATGAGCTGACCTGGCTGTTCACTCTGTTCTCTGTTCTGTCTCCAGGTGCATGTAAGATGTGCCTGTAGCACAAATCCACAGGCCAGCTGAGGACCCTTCTTTAGGGAAGCACTTGATCTGAGGTTTGCTTAAAAACCCAGATCTCTGGGGTGTGGGAGCAAACAAGGATACGAAATAAATTTATCTCAGGAACCTGCATTTTCAGATCCTGAATTACTTGTGTAGGCTTTATCCCACTCTGCAGTTTTAATGGTGCTGGCAAGGGTTTTATTTTCTTCTGATGACACACCAGCTGGATTTGGTGAAGTTGCTAAAAATGAACTCACAGAGAACATTTTCATTCCTCCTGTGTAAACGACCTTAATATTTTTTCACCTTTTTGAGCAGTAAATTCTCCAGCAGCTTTCAATAGAGCCTACCTCTGAAAGCATTTTGGGGTCACTTCTAAAAAAGCCCATGGACTAATAATAAACTTTTCTCACTAGGTGGGTAAAAGTGGCAACGTACCAGCAGGCACTACTGTGGACAGCACCATCACACATCCCTCTGAATTTGACTTTTACCTCTGTAGCCATGCAGGAATTCAGGTAACGTCAGCTCTGCTGTGCTCAGGCTGTGCAGCTAAGTCCTTGTAGTTGTCCCCATGGGAAATGTCACTTCTGTTTGTCGCTTGGCAGACTCAGAGTGTGTCGGTGCCTGCTTGACTTGACTCCTCGGTGCCTGCTGGAAGGTGCAGCCTGCAGGTACCACCTCTGTCCTTGCTGTTGCTGTCCAGCTGACTGCTCACCTGTTCTCTGCAGGGAACCAGCCGTCCCTCCCACTACCAGGTGTTGTGGGATGACAACTGCTTCACAGCAGACGAGCTGCAGCTGCTGACGTACCAGCTGTGCCACACGTACGTGCGCTGCACCCGCTCCGTCTCCATCCCCGCGCCCGCCTACTACGCCAGGCTGGTGGCCTTTCGGGCCAGGTACCATCTTGTGGACAAGGATCACGACAGGTAAGGAATGGCCTCGTCATCCTGGTAAGCAGGTGGTGAAGCTGAGCTGTGCTGCTTGTCCCAGTTGTTCACGGGTGTGTGTCTGCTCGCAGCGCTGAGGGCAGCCACGTGTCGGGGCAGAGCAACGGCCGCGATCCGCAGGCGCTGGCCAAGGCCGTGCAGATCCACCACGACACCCAGCACACCATGTATTTCGCTTGAGAGCACCTGGGAAGATGAGGCAAAACAACAACCCACGCAGTCCTGAAGTGTTTGGAAGCCTCCTGCTCTATCCAGGGCCAGGGGATTTCGGACTGCCCACTACCAGCAGCTCCGGACAGTCGCACTGAATCTGTTCTTCACTGCAACGTCTGATGCACCAACACAATTGAGCCATTTGTTTCATTGTTTTCTGTACTAGAAATCCATAGACTTGTCTTTTCTGATGCATTGGACTGAATTTTTACCTCAAAGCGCAAAGGCTGATCATCCTGAAATTTTTCAAAGGACTTGGCACGAAAGGTTTCTATCAAATCTTTTGCTAGCTGTGGTTTTTCAGTTCTCCTCATCCCATGAGCTGACGGTGACTGCTGCTCTGTCTCCGTGCCCTGCTTCGTGAGTATGATGTGATGGCAAAATGTTTTATCCAGCTCGCTGTAATCCTTCTGTCGTGTGGGGCCATAGATTTTTTAATGGAGATTTTAGACTTCACTACTGTAAATGCCTTTTAACAAACATAACTTTCACAGGTATTGCAGTTTTTTGTCAGTTTTACTAATTATCTTTTTAATCTCTGCAGACTTGGGCTGCAAAGCAATTGCACTATACTGCGAGTTAATAGGTGGTTCTTGTTCTGTGAATGTGTAATATAACCAATAGTGATGCCTGTCAGTAGATTTTAATGATAATGGTTATAAATAATACTGCCATGGTATCGTAACAAGTACTGAACCATCATTTCCCCCCTCTAAAAATGATAAAACAAAAAAAAAAAATTTAGCTTTTAGGTATTTTGCAAACTTTTACAAAAGTGCCCACTTTATGCTGCTGTGTGGTTTGATAAATCTAAGTGATTTTAAAACTTTTTTCTCATAGAAGGTTTAACTTTGGCAATAAATCTTTGTTTTTTAAGCCCCCCCAAACAGTGTAATTTTCTAGCTGAGGATTGTGCATGAGTTTAACCAACATTCTCGTGTCGTTTTCTGAACACACAATTTGGCAGTTTCTGAAACAAATTAGAAAAGACGCATTTCCATGCTTTTTTTAAGAATTATTTTTAACTGTTTTATATTCACTGTTGGTGTCCTGTCTACAACATTTTTTATAAGCTTGGAAACTGGGTGTTCCATGTAGGAAAGGCCAACGTGTGCAGTTGAAATGTATTGTGTGACAGGCAACCTGAGGACTTGTACCAGCATTTTGAACTGTTTTTTTCCTGGGAATCTGGGTTGCCCACACAACTGCATTTACAGCATGTTGAACCCGTGTGAGTCTCAAATGCCGATTCTGTCCCAGCCTAGAAATTAGGGTTTTTAATCTGCTTGGCTTTTTTCAGCTGCAACCTGTAATCCAGAACAGGGATCTGGTTTCCCTGGTATTCCTGTAATCCATGAACGTAGTAATTTAAGACTAGATTCCTTACTGTATACCTGAGTTAGTGCAGATTAAAGCTTATTCCTAAACTGAGGAGGAGTTTGAGAAGCCCAAGGATTGCACTGTGGTCTCTGATACTCGTGTGGGGTTTGCTGCTAAGTTGTCTGCTGTCCCAAAGCTTAGGAACCAGCCCCCTCCAAATTTCAGCAATAGGAAATGCTGTTTCCTTCAGTCTTTAAGCTTGTAAATAAATGAAAGTTTACATTTCTAAATGCTGTTGTTTTCAGTTGTACCAGAGTACACTGAACATCTTCAAACAGTTTTATAACCTCCTTGCCAGTAGTACGTCTCATAAATTAAGTTTAACCTCTTTTCATTTCTGTTGAAAATGGGACTGAAGTGAACCCTGCTCCTGGCACATGCCAGGACAGGTTTAGATTGAAAAAACAAAAAGATTCTTTTAAGTTTTTTAACTTTTTTTTTAAAGAATACCTCACTTGTGTAATAAAATCAGGACATGTGGGTGGGAGACTGACCGCTGCTTTTCTCAGTACTCGTTCAGGGAGAAGACACAAAAACCCTTTTTAGAGTGAACTCTGACTGACCCAACACACACGGAGAACTTTGGCACCTTGAAAAGCACCTGAGCACCTGTTGGAGGTGGTAGGATCCAAGATCCCTGATTTGAGTTTGTGCACTAGGAGTGGGGCTGGTTTAACAAGGGTGCATAAAAAATGAACTTTATCACCAATTAGTTGTCCAGTGCCAAGCACTCCTGGTTGAGACTGAGGGAAGGGAGAGCCTCTCCTTGGTTTGCCTGTGACTGGATATTTGACCTCAGACCAGGTGGAGCATCAGCCCCTGGTGAGCCCTGGGCCAGCACCCGAGCGGGGCTGGTGTGAGCCCACCCCGGGCACAGGGCTGGAGTTTTGGGGGAAAAGCACTGAAGTTCAGGATCCAAGTTGCAGCAGTGCTGCCCTAGGCAGGTCTGAGCCCAAGTCTGGAGGACTTGAGGACCTGGGTGAGCCCTGTGGGCCTGAGTGACTCGTTCTGCATGTGTCAATCAATGGGAAGATGTGCATTCTGTAGCTGTAGTTTTAGGGTGGTTTTTTTTGTTTTTTGGGGTTTTTTTATAAATAAAGCCTGTTGGCCACTGTTTAGCTCTGTGGTGTGAAAGATTTTAAATGTAGCAAAGTTCAAAGAGTTGGGGAAGGGGGTGGTTGATATATATATAAAAAAATATATTAAAAAAAGGGGGGGGAGGGGGCAGAAATCCTGTTTTCCACCCGGTTCTGCTTGCTTTGTCCCTGCTGAGTTCTGAACAAGCTCTGGCAATCCCTAGTTAGCCTGTCTCCAGCAGTCTGGCTGTGGCATTGCTGTGAGTTGCCCAGGGTCGTGCCCATCCGAAGGGCGCAGAGGTCGGTGCACGGGATGTCCCGTGTCCACCCTCGCTCGGCCCTTCGGGTGGGGAAGGGCCCTGGTTCAGAGCTGGCGTCTGACACCCCCGACCCCTTCGTGGATGTGCTGTAGGAGTTTTCTTGCTCAATAGCGAGGGAGTGAGTCTGCTTTCATTTTCAGAAGGCAGGGCCAGAGGGCATTGGATCCATCCCGATCCTGATCCACTGCGAGGCTCTTTCCCTGTGCACTGGAGGAAAGATCTTGCACTAAATATCACTTACAGATTTTCTTAGACCTTGCTATTGACATTTTCATATTTCTATGTCTAGAGGCTGCAACTTCAATGTAAAATGTTTGCATTTGTTCAGTTTGACTTCTGATGTAATTTTTTGGTTTCTATATTGTTAGACTTGTAATGTTTCAAATGGTATTTTATTAACTTTGGACTGGATGTATGTCTCTAGCAATACGAGGTACTTTCTAAACTGTCCTGGGGCTCACAGCCCCATGTCGAGATAAGATGCTGGTCGTGTACAATTGCAATGTATTTTTTTTTTTTTAGCCTGCAGGGATATTTTGTGTTCATGTG
Organism: Cyanoderma ruficeps; assembly: GCA_008694505.1. Classification (NCBI taxonomy): domain Eukaryota; kingdom Metazoa; phylum Chordata; class Aves; order Passeriformes; family Timaliidae; genus Cyanoderma; species Cyanoderma ruficeps. The sequence goes on along the minus strand of VZDJ01000274.1, from coordinate 3,852,251 downwards.
TCCAAAAATAATAATAATAATAAAAACAAAACCCTGGCATTCTTGTGCCAAATGTTCTGTTTTTCCTTATTGCTGTCCAATAAATGCAATGTACAGAGTGAGCAACCAATACTGTTGCCTGTAAACAAATGTCTATAACTATTTAACTTTTAATTAAAACTTGTACACAACGTGTCACCTGTGGAACTCATTACCACAATATAGCGATTTCTGTTGCATTAAGAGTTAGCAAGTTAAAGAAATATGTATGGGTGACATCTCCCAGGATCCTAAAGGAAGATAAAATTTCAAACCCCAGGGGCAGGGTTCACAATGGGCCTGTTTTTATAATGTTTGGGAAACTACAGAGAAAATTTGGTGTTCATGGACTACACCTGCCTGGACAGGGGATCCTATATCAGAGAGATGCAATGAGTAAATACAAGAGCTGTTGGATCCTTCATCTTCTCTGTGTGAGGTGAGGGTTTGTCTCCTCAGACAGCTGCCCTGCACTATAAATACTGCAGAAAGGACAGGAAAAGCTTTTGGAGGAGGCCAGAGTGTGGGAGCTGTGACTGAAACAGGATTGTCTGAAATGCCCGGCACCTTCTGCAGCCCCGCGTTAGGTGTCAGTTCTGTTTGCAGGGCACATCCTGAGGCTTTGGCATGGAGGCTGCTCAGCCTCACGGAAACCTGAGGAGCTCAACCCCCAAGGTTTGCCCATCCTGGTGTCATCCAAACATGATGTAAAGACCTCTTGGACCAAATCTCAGGAACCTAGGACTGAGTGATGTGCAGGATTCTGTGCCACAGCCTTGCTGCCTGTGCACCTCTGACTCCAAAATCCCAGCTTGGTTCTGCTCCAGCCACTCCCTCGGGACCGCAGGAGCCGCTGCTCATCCTTTGGGAGAGCAGCAGGAGGCGGGAATGCTTTGACAGCTTTAATTCCTGTGGCTTTTCCACCGTTTCCTGGAGTGGCCCAGCCAGGAACACACACCTGAGCTCGTTGTGGGAATGATGCTCCTGGGGTTTATGATGTTATTGACAAAGTAAAGGCACAGGGTCGGATTTGCACTTCCTGGGAGGGACAGGTCTGGGAAGTGGTGGGAAACGGGATGGAAAAGGGATGCTCTGGCCGGTTCTATGGATTTAGATGGAGCAGGGCCACGGGGAATTCCTGCCTTGCTCCTCCTGCCCGGTGAGACTCAGAGCACTCAGAAATGACTGTACAGCGGCTGATACAAGAACTGGAGCATCCTGCTCGGCCCGGCCGCACAAAATGAGTAAAAAAAAAAACAACAACAAAACACCCAAAGAAAACAAAAACAACACACCAAAAAAAAACCTCCAAGAAATTTGTGGCAACGGCGCAACGGGAGGCCCGGGGACAGCGGGCGGGCACCGCTCTGCCGCTCCCCGCTGCAGCGAGGCCCCGGCTAGGTACCCGCCGCTGTCCCGAGGGGACATCCCGGTTCTCCCGGGTCCCCCGGGTCCCCCCGGTCCCCGCGGGCCCCAAGATGGCGGCGGGGCCGGCGGGCGCCGCCTTTGTTGCGCGCGGGGCCGGGCGGCGGCGGCGCGTGCGCGCGGCGTGAGGGGCGTGAGGCGGCTGCGGCACCGGCCCCGGCCCTGCCCGGCCCCGGCCCCCGGCACGGCCCTGCCCCGGCCCCCGGCTCGGAGCGGCGCCCGCGTGGATGGGATGGAAGCGGGACCTTCGGGCGCAGGTACCGCCGGCGGGGATGGGGGAGTCGGAGCGCTGCGCGCCGGGGAGCGCCGAGAGGGCGACGGGGGGCGAAAGGGATGAGGCCGGTGGAACGGGGGGTGGGTGTGCGGCGGGGGCCAGGGAGACTTTACCGGGTGGGGATCGGGGCGGGGGAACACGGCGGAGGGGTGTGCGGNCCTTGCCGTTCCCCCCCCCCCCCCAGCTGCCATTTTATTCCCCCCAGCTCCCGTTTCATCCCCCTGCTCCCCCTGCATCCTCCAGCTCCCCGTTGCCCGAGTTCAGGGAGCGGGGCGCAGGCTGGAGCTGGCGTGAGGCCGGCGGCGCCGTGTGCCGTGACAGCACGAAGCGTCTCCTCTGCCCGTGCCAGGACATGCGCGGAGCCGGGGCTCGGCATGGCCCCGTGGGGCCGAGCTCCAGAGCCACCCTGTACCCCCGTGTCCCCTGCCCCAACCTCCGCACGCCCGGCTGCAGGGGCGGGAGCAGCTGGCAGTGCCCTTCGTGCCGGGCAGCTCCGCGGGGGTTTGGAGAGCTGTGCCCTAGGCCGTCGCATTAGCTGCTGCTGGCTCCTGTGTCTGGCCTGAGCATCACCAACTTGAGCTGCTGAGTCGCAGGAGGATTTTGGTGCCTAAAATAAGGCAGAAGGAGGGATGGGGTGATGGAGACGCGGGTCACTGTCCTGCTGAGGCACGGGGCAATGACGATGGGGAGATGCTGCCCTTCCGAGGGACAGGGCAATGGGATCGGCAGTCACTGCTCTGCCACCTCTCTTGTGCTGGTGGGTTTGCCACCCGCCGTAACACATCAGCCTGGTGAGATTTTGACATAAACCTGCTGAGTGTTTGTAAACTTCAGTCCTTTCTTAGGATATTTACTTTAAGTGTGGCACAGAAATCTTCCTGTGTCTGCGCTACCTTCTGGCTGCTGGTGCTTTGTGTTTGGGCTGATTTATGGCCTCTGGGAGCCGTGATTTGGCGGCACGGAGGGCTTTGCCGACGCCTTGGGGTGATAGCAGCGCTGCTGCCTCAGGGCCATGCAGATAACGCTGCCGGGCACCCTCCTACCCCAGCCTGAAATGATGCTCTTGAGATGCTTTAAAAGAATCTCTTGTGTTGGGATGGGGATGCACTCGGTGGACAGGTTTGGATTTCAGTCTCTGAGCCTGTGAGGGCTGCATGGGGAGCAGGGCTGTGCTGCTGCACCCTTGGGAGTTTCCTCTTCCGTCCCCAGATTTGTCTGGGGGATATCTGCTCCCACCCAGGTTCACCCCTTGGACAGGGGACTCAGGAACTCCATGTCGTCAGAGCTGCTGTGAATCCTGCGCTGCTGTGGCACCCCTTTGCTTGTGCCAGACCCTGAGTATGGGCTGTGCCTCTCATGCGAGCTCTGATGATGCTGTCGTTTATCAGGGCAATAAAGCAGAAACTGGCGTGTGCCTGGATGTGCCCAACATGGAGATGCCTGGAAAGGCGGTGGGAAAACCCAGGACATCTGACCCACAGGCAGAACTTAGGGAGGCACACACATGCAGTGGTTTTAAAAACTAAACTTATTTTCCCACAACTTTTAGTTTTCTTTATCCCTTGCAAACTTCCTAAAGGCTGTTAATCTCAACCGTTGTCTTCCTGTGCTGAACCTTGCAAAAACCCCAAAGCTGTTCTGTCTGTTGGGGCCCTTTATCTTCAGGAAACATGAAATTGCGTATGCCTGGTTCTGGGACGGGATTAGACCGAGAAACAAAGCCAGGAGAAGCACCTTGCCGGGAGACACAGCATGGATGGTTTATCTCTAAACAGTCTTTGCAGCCTCTCCCTAAACCCTGGGAAGAACAAAACACAGACAAGTTATTAAGATGGCAGACGCGAGGAGGAAGCCAAATCAGGCAGAGAAGCTGCTCCTTGGGCAGGGCGATCCGCGCAGAGCCACGGGCGGGTTCAATCTCCGCTCTGGGAGCTGGTGGCACTGCGGGGCCGCGGTGGGACATGGAGAGGAGCTGGCGTCGCTTTTGTCCTGTCCCTCCGGCACTGGGGGCCGCCTTTGTTTGTGACTCTCAGCTCGGCATGTCCCTGGCTGCTGCCTGGGCAGTGCAGGAGCAGCGGGAGACCTTGCGGGGCTGGGCAAGGGGTGTCAGCCTCTGCCCGGCTCAGGCGCCGTTGGCGGGGACCCCACGGTCACTGTGCAGAGTGACACAGCTGGGATGTGCCACCCGGTGTGCTCAGCAGAGGTTTGCTGTGCCCGTGCTTCTCAAACCCCATCGGAGGGATGGAAAAGAGCTGCTGGACAGCTGAGGCCAGCTTAGCAGGACCCTCACAGGTCAGCTGATGGTTGAGCCATGTCCACACCACCGGGATCACCACACCACTGGCATCACCATGCTGCTCTCCAGAGCCAGAGCAGCTGGAGTACAGTCCCTGCATGCAGGTGTGATGGAGTTTGCACCCCTCTTGCTGCTGTTCCTTGTGCTCTGTCACAGCACCTGCAGCTTCACACTCCTGCCTGGCTTAACCTGCTGGACTGCACATCCCAGGGTGCACCCATTCAGCCAGGCAGGTTTATAGCTTGCACTTCAGGATGTCACCCATGATTTCCAGGTGGGAAGCACAGCAGTCAGTGTCCTTTGCGATGTTTAGTGTGAGGATACAAAGAACTCGGCAGCTTTCAGATGTCAGTCCTGTAGTAAAACAGTTTAGAGCCTGTTTTGGCTCATTTTTTGCATGCAGCCACCCAGTGCAGGGCAGGAGCAGAGCTTGGGCAGCTCAGTCTTGCCCTCAGCAGCCAGGCTCTGGTGCACAGACAGGTTTAATGCTGAGCTTTGACGGCTGCAGACAGCCTCTGTCCCATGTGTGCATCACCTGCTGAAACTCAGTTTGGTGTCAAACCAAAAAGCACCCACAGCTGCATGACCCTAGCAGTGCTCAGGTAAGTCGGGAAGGAACAGGCAGCGATGTCGGGGTTGGCAGAGCTGAGATGAGGCTTTTTGAAGTCTGGGCTCCTCGGAATGTGTCGGTCGCTGCTTGAAGCTTGGTTTTGAAGGTGTCGAGCCTGGAGATTGGAAATGCCAATTGCTCACCCTCCCCAGTAGCTGCCTTTCCCACTGGTGCTGCCCCTTGCTTTGCTCCCCGACAGGGATTTCACTTCCCGGGGGGGTTCTGGGGTGGTTTAGGATGGGAGATGTCTCAGGGTGAGGATGGACCACGCTGCGTGTCCGGTGGCATTTGTTGTGCCGCGGCCCCGTCTGCACCTCCCTGAGTCCCGGCTGTATTTTGGCGGGTGGGTGTGCGGAGAGGGGGCTGGCGTGGACCCGCCGCCGCCGCCGCCGCCGCCGCAATAAAACTCGCTTTTGTCTGGGCCCCGTTCCCGCGGCCCCTCGGCTGAATGCGGCGCTGGAGAGGATTTCAATGACATGGTAATTTCATGCCGTCCCACCGGCGGCTTCGCCCGGCGCAGGCAGCTGTTGGGCAGCGGGTCGTGTTCCCCAGCTGTTACAATAAATAACAGAAACAAAGCGTATTCCAGCGCTAATTACCTCAAACTTGCTTTCACTTCGGTGGCTCTGCCCTCGCCGCCATCTCTGCCCGCGGTACCCGGTGCAAGGGCGTCGATGCTCCGCCGCCGGCGCGTCCCCAGGGCACGGCTTTGTGTGCGAAAGTCTGTGATTCCTCCCGGGCCGCGGAATTTCTAATGGCAGCGGATTTCATCCCGCTCACTGGCCGCATTGTGCTGCAGGAACAACACTTACCCTGCAGCCCCCGGTCCCGGCGCCCGCATTTACATGACAAAGTGGGAGCCTGTGCAGCTTCGCCATGGAGAGTCGAGGTATGCAGGAGCCAAGCCCCCTCATGCAGGAGCCCCCCTATATGCCGGAACCCCCTTGTTTCCATGCACTCTGGGTAGTTTTTTAACGAGGCTTCTTCTTGCTGGCTGCTTTTCTGCTGCCCTGAGCCGGCTTCGGGCATGAGGTGCCTGGGGATGACTGTCTGGGATTCCCTGGCAGCATCCTCTGAGCCCGAGAAGGGTGGCTTTCACTGAGGCAAATCGTGGAGGGACCATGAGTGCTCCAGAGCAGGAATGTGGCATGTGAAAGGATGAGCCAAGGCTGCATGTTCACCAAAGGGGTTTGGGGTCTCTCCCACCTGGGCTGAAGCAGCCAAGGCTGGGTGAGAGCCTGGTTCCCATGCTGGAGGGGCTGCCTGGGCAGCTGCTGTTGCTTGTCACATTCAGGGGCTGTGTGTTGTGGTCACCAAAATAAAACTCTCTGAGGCAGCTCAGGGGTGAACAGGCCCATCCTCGATGCTGGTCATGGTCCTGCCCTGGTCTTCACAGAGCATTTCCTGTGCCATCTGGTGCTGTTCCCTCTGGCCACTCTGCCCATTTGTCTTACCCTGTGTTTGCTATGTCTTCTGTGTTCCATCAAAATTCTGAGCCAACTTTTGTGTTGCTGGAGGCTGGCTCCTTTCTTCACCTGTGATTCATGAGCCTAATTGTGGGGTGTTATGTTCATGAAGCATCTGGGGATCCTCTGGCAAAAGGGTTTGCATGGTAAAGACTTAGTTTTTGAGTGACCAAAGCAGTGCCAAGTGTGGGATTGGTGTGGGGCAAATTGGTTACACCTCTGCAACTCCTGCCAGCCCCTAACTGGCTTCAGCTCCTCTTGGGCACCCAAGTGCCACTGAGCAGCTGTCAAGCTGTGGCCACTGCCCTGTGTTTCCTGCCTGTGTCGGGTTACCATGGGCACATGGAGTTGCATGTGGTCCTGCTCACACGTGGCTGCCAGGATTGTCTGGGGGGTGAGATGATCCAAAGGAGGAGAAGCTGCGGGTGCTGGCCTTGATGTGGCTACAGGAAAGGCAGCAGAGAACTGCTGTCCCCTGACAGATCTTGCAGGTGGGCGGTATGGTTCCTCACTCAAACTCAGGAACTGTAGGCTCCAGCAGCACTGGCAAATACCTCTTTGCTTGTGAGCCATAATTTAAAAATGCATCAGCTCGCAGCCAGGGAGCTGGCCACTGCCAAGAAATGTTAATCATGTGGAGACATGACTTACACTGGGAGCAGCTCATCTGAAAATCAGTTCCTTCAAATGAGCTGCTTCCAAAGTGCTGCACAGATGTTTATTGGGGATGGCTGGCAGTCACCCTGTCCTGGGGCAGCTGTGGGTGCCTGCAGGGTTTGAGCCCTGCAGTGGGCTCAGGGGTCCCCCACCTTCTCCAAGTCCTGTGCTGCCTTGTCTGAGGAGGTGCTGGGGCCAGGTAATCCCGGGCTTGGGGCACCCAGCAGATTTTGGGTCTCTTTAGCTCTTGTTGCAGGGCAGAAGCAGGAGCAGAGGTTGGCTTTGGAGAATTAACTTCTGCAGTTCAGCCACTGGACGCTCACAAGAGTTTTCCCATCTCCTCGGTGTCCTGCAGGACTGGTGGCCTTCCATGGGCAGAAAAAGTCTTGTAAAGTTTGGTTGCAAAAGTAAAAGGCAAATTTGAAGCTTAGTTTGCTGCTCTACTGTTTTTCTGCTTCTGATATTTTTAGCCTGGAATGGAAATTTGGATTTAAAAAGAAAATGGATGGGAGAAAGGGGTGCTAAAAGCACCATGTGTTCAGGAGCTTGAATTGGAGCTGGGTTGCTGTCTGTGGGCCGATGTGGACAGTTGGCCGCGCAGATGGAGCGCTCTGAATACCCCCACACTCAATCCCTGCACTGGCCCAGCTGGCTCGGACTTCCCGGTGCGTGAGGAACAAATAGAAGGTGCAAACTGGGAGGGGTGAAGATGGGCAAAGTGGGAATGGGGCAGGAAGGGCAGAGCTCTCCTCAGAGAACAGTGGGGTGGAATAACTCCTTGGCAATACTTTAAGAAATCTTTGAGTCTGAGGGTGCTGTTGATTTAGAAATGCAGCTCAGTCTTGTGGCCGTGTGCTGGTGCCATCCTGCAACTCCAGAACTTTTTAAGTGATTCTGTGTAATGGGAATTGTGGAAAATCTGGTATTTCCCTCTTTACAGGTCCCCACTCTGCTTCAAGTGGGGATTTGGGTTTGGTTTGGACTTGGTTTTTTTTCGGTTTTTTTTGCAAAACCCAGCAGTCCAACAATTGAGTAGTGCAGATGGAACAATGCGTTTCCTGTTTCTTGTGGCATCCTCCCTCCAGCAGTGAGTCGGAATTTGCTGGGGAATGGAGGGGAAATGCATGTGCTCTATGTCCCTGCTGACAGAATATCCAGGGAATTGCATCCACTTGGAAAGGGGCACCATGATGATGGAGCTGGTGCTGCTCTCCCATAGCAGGTGGCAGTGCTGGAGCCTGTGCCAAGGGAGTTGGTGGGGCTGCTGTGCCCTGGCACCGCCCTTCAACAGCTCTGCTGGCACCAGTGCTCCCCAGATGGTGCCCAGGGAGTCTGCTTCCTGGTGTGCTGCTCTGAATTCTACCACTGCCACCTCCTGCCAGGAGGAGGGGTAGTGGGGAGACCTTGCAGTTCAGGATGTGGTGATGGAGAGCGCTGTGACTCTGTGAGATCTGTCTGTCTGTCTGAGTATGGGGTCCCTGGCAGCCCTCCTGACCTGTGCTCTCTTCCACAGCTGCAGGCGCATACCTGCCCCCCTTGCAGCAGGTGTTTCAAGCACCACGTCGGCCTGGGATAGGAACTGTTGGGAAGCCCATCAAGCTCCTGGCCAACTACTTTGAAGTGGACATTCCTAAGATCGATGTGTATCATTATGAAGTGGATATCAAACCTGATAAATGTCCACGCAGAGTCAACAGGTAAGGCAAGTATTAGAGGTTTGGCACTTGTTCCCTGCTTCCAGTTTCCTAGTGGAGGCTCTTTAAGTGCCTGTCTCTGTCTTTGCAGTAGAAGCCATTAGGGTGACCATTATAGCAAGGGTCACAGCAGTGGCAGAGGTCATGGCACTGCATGATGCCCACAGGTGGCTGGACCCCCCAGCCATGTTTGTGCAGCAGTGCTGCTTCCTGGCCTGGGTGCGTCAGGGGTCCGGAGCCTCAGCACGGTCCCTGTTGCTCTGAAGCAGCTGTGCTATTCTGGCAACAATCCCCGATTTAAAAATAGCAAGCCCAGACCTCAGGCCATCATGTACTTTTCTTTGTTTTTCTTTTTGATGTGCTCTTCACTGCCTGTCCCCTCCTGCCCTCGAAGCCTGGGGAGCTCTGTGCCCCAAGGGCCAATGAGCAGATGCTGCATGTGCTTTCGGCAACGAGTCACACCGTGCCATGTACACTCCTTCTTCCTCCCCGTGCCATGTGCACTCCTTCTGCAAAAGCCGATGTACTGACCTATGGGACAAGGCATGTGGCTGCTTGTCCAGGGGCTTTCCTGCCCCAAGGTTCGCATCACTGTTCTCAGTTGCCCCAGGGAGGGAGGCTGGGGTGGACTGGGCATGTTGCAGAAGGTAAAGAAAGCGACAAAACAAACCTCTCCCTTCTCTCCTCCTGCCCCTCTATCTTGCCTGTGTAGGGAAGTTGTGGAGTACATGGTGCAGCACTTCAAACCGCAGATCTTCGGTGACCGAAAACCAGTCTATGATGGGAAGAAGAACATTTACACAGTCACGGCCTTACCCATTGGGAACGAGCGGGTAAGAGAGGGCAGCGAGCCCTGTGTGGGCACTGTGACCTCCCTCCTGCCTGGGAAAGACCAGCAGAAAACGACCCTCCCTCATCCCTGCAGGGATGCCATGGTCACTGTCCCTTCCCTCCTGCACCCAGGTTGACTTTGAGGTGACGATCCCGGGGGAAGGCAAGGACAGGATATTTAAGGTCTCTATCAAATGGATGGCCATTGTGAGCTGGCGCATGCTGCACGAGGCCCTGGTCAGCGGGCAGATCCCCGTCCCACTGGAGTCCGTCCAGGCGCTGGATGTTGCCATGAGGCACCTGGCTTCCATGAGGTACCTGAGCTGAGGGACAGTGGGGCAGTGCCAGGGAGGGGAGGGGACTGCTGCCTTTGGCAGGCTGCTGTGGCTGGGACTGGCCTTGACAGTCATTGGAGGGGGCAGCTGTGCCAGTTGTGTCCTTGGGTGCTCTTGCAAAAGAAATAGAGGGGGTGGTGCAGCTGGCAGGGTGAGTGCCAGCTCAGGGGTCTGGGGGTGCTGCCGTGGGCCCAGTGTGTGCCATTGATGTGGTTTGCCCTGGTTCACAGGTACACTCCTGTTGGCCGCTCCTTCTTCTCCCCCCCTGAAGGCTACTACCACCCCCTGGGAGGGGGTAGGGAGGTCTGGTTTGGTTTCCACCAGTCAGTCCGGCCTGCCATGTGGAAGATGATGCTCAACATCGATGGTGATGTTATTTCTCATGCTGGGGAGCTGCAGTGGGAGGGCTGGGTTTATTTGGGAAGGCTGGTTGAGAGCAGAGACACATCGTGGTGTCTGTCCCACAGTGTCAGCCACTGCCTTCTACAAAGCCCAGCCAGTCATCGAGTTCATGTGTGAGGTGCTGGACATCCGGAACATCGACGAGCAGCCCAAGCCCCTGACGGACTCGCAGAGAGTGCGTTTCACCAAGGAGATCAAAGGTAGAGCCCCCAGGGAGCTCTGGAACCTGTCCCCTGACACTGGCTGTGGCTTGTGTCCCACCCAGCCCCTGCAGTGAGGTGGGGGTACAGGGGGTACACATCTTAAATGTCTTCTGCGGCACCACTGCCTCCCTCTTGCTATTGTTGGGGTATCTGCAAGCAAGAAATTAGTTAAAAAGCTGTTGGCAGTGTCCTGGGGAAGTTAGGCAAAGGGAAGTTGCTCCCATCTTCACCATGACTGTGCTGTCTCTCCCTGTCTCACATCAGGTCTGAAGGTGGAGGTGACCCACTGTGGGCAGATGAAGAGGAAATACCGTGTGTGTAACGTTACCCGACGGCCAGCCAGCCACCAGACGTAAGGCGGGTGGGCAGATGCCCTTGGAAAAATTCACGCTGTTCTCCTCGTTAACAGCTGCTGGTGTCGTTAGGGGGAGCTGAACAGGAAGCTCCAGTCTTTGATGGCAAAAGGAGACGTGTCTGGGGCTCTGCAGCCCTGTGCCATGTGTGGAGTGGGATGCAGGGAGATGGGAGTGCAGAGGATGCTGTGTCTGGCAGGCGGAGTGCGGCGGCGGGCAGGAGCTGACATGCCAGGAATTGTCCTAGTTTTTACCTCCGGGTTTGGTTTTCTTCATTCTTAAAATAGTCACTGCCAGAGCAGAGACTTTGTCAGGGGCTAACACGAGTGTCTGCCTTGGAATTTTTCTGTGTGTGCCTGGGAGCAGGCTGGGCCTGAGCACCCCTCAGTGTCTCCTGTGCACCAGCATGCTTGGGTCACAGCCTTGGGGCTCAGCGAGCACAGCAGGAATGTGACACCTCACTGATGTAGTCAACCTGGCTGTCCTATAATTTTGGTTCTCTACGTAATATCAGGTCAATTCTGCCTTTTCATGGAACTCTTTATGGAGCTGGGAGCAGCTGGTGCTGGCTGAGGATGGGTATTGTGCTCCAGCTGTGCATGTTGTGGCACCTCTCAGCCCTGCAGACAGGAAGTTTGATTTCCCCCCCACCCTTGTTTTTGAAGGGAAATGTTCCCCTCCTGCCTCCCTCTGCCCACCCTGCAACTGCTGTCCTGTACCTGGAGAGGCCAGTTAACCTTTCCCTGGAGCTCAGTTCAGCTCCCAGGGAGGACAGGCAGAGAAGCCCTCCTGAGTGCCAGTGTGCTGTATTTTTGTGCCCAACCATGGCATGTGTGGCACGTCCTGCAATAAACATTTGCCCTGATTAACTGGATTAGTGAGGGAGAGCTTTATTTAGGGACCTCAGTCCCACACTGGGGCAAAAGTATTCCTGACTCCATTTCTGAAAATACCACTGTTGTGCTTTTTATTTTGTTGTATGGCAGCTCAGGGTGGGAGCCTGGCAGCTCCCTCTTCCCAGCCACAGTACATAGTGCTTGAGGTCTGGAAGTGACTGTTCTGAGTAGGTGCATCCCTCATGTCCTGCCTCTGCCAGGTTCCCGCTGCAGCTGGAGAGTGGTCAGACAGTGGAGTGCACAGTAGCTCAGTACTTCAAGCAGAAATACAACCTGCAGCTGAAATACCCTCACCTACCCTGTCTCCAGGTTGGCCAGGAACAAAAACACACGTACCTTCCCTTGGAGGTGAGTGTTGGCACCTGTGGTTTGGGGCTGTGCTCAGCTGTGGTCCCCTCGTGTCTTACCTGTCCCCGACACATGGCTGCTGTCTGTCCCCTCCCCGTGCAGGTGTGTAACATCGTGGCAGGCCAGCGGTGTATCAAGAAGCTCACGGACAATCAAACGTCAACCATGATAAAAGCAACAGCCAGGTCTGCTCCAGACAGGCAGGAGGAAATCAGTCGCCTGGTACGTGACTGAAGTCCCATGGGTGGTGGACAATAACCAATGGCAGGTTGTGGCATCATGTCCAGGGTGGACTTTGCCGTGGTCGTGCTCCTCAGCTGCTCTGTGGTGGAGAGCTGTGGCCTGCTGAGAAGGTGTTGATGAGGTTAATGGTGGGGTTTTATCCCCCTCTTCCCAGTGAATCCCTGGGCACAGGTCCCTGTGTGTATGTGATGGACACTGGCACAGGGGAGCCTGGCTCAAAGAGACCATGCAAATGCACATGCAGCAAATTCAGGCTCTTGCACTGATGGAACCTGACCCAAAGGGAGCTGGAACTAAAAACGGGAAACAGATTAGAGACACGCCCTTGGCTGTGGATGTACGTGGGGCTGTGTGTGGTGGGGCTGCAGTACAGGAACTCTGTCTGTGCCTGGCCACTGGTTAACAGGGCTGTGGTTTGCCAAGCACGTACATCTGGGCTTTTGAAGCCAGGGACATTTGGTATTCCTTCTGGGACCCTTAATAATTTTCTAGCCAGTCTAAACCTTCCTGTTGAAATCTTAAATTTCAGGAGCAGGCTGTGCTGTTAGTTGCATTTGTTAGTGTGTTTCAAAATCAGGTCCCCATGGGTCAGTTTGCAGGAGAGCGTTTGGGCTTCAGTGTTGATCTGCTCACCTGCCTGTCAGAGCTGCTGCCTCTGCAGCTCTGTGGAGAACACGGCTTCAGGTGCCCACATTACCTGGCCAACTGCATCTGCCTGGGATGCAGCAGTTGGTCTTACTCCCCCACCATGGCCCTTCCTTTCCTTTGCAGATGAAGAATGCCAGCTACAACCTGGATCCATACATTCAGGAGTTTGGGATCAAGGTGAAGGATGATATGACGGAGGTGACAGGGCGGGTCCTGCCAGCTCCCATCCTGCAGTATGGAGGCCGGGTAAGTGGGGCTGCTTCACTGGGCTGCACTGTGCAGGGAGGTACTCTCAACACCTGGAAATACTGCTTCTGAGCAGAAGTTGTGTTACCTTCATGTTAGAGCTGGAATGTTTTATCAAAGTACCTTGGCTTTGTGTTTTTTGAGTTTTTTGCAATATAACTGGTTCTGAAAGTTGTAGCCAAGAGTCATCGGTGATGAGATGAAGAGGAGAGGGGTGCTCAGCATAAGGCAGCTCGGGTGTATTTTCTGTCACTGTTGAGGAGCTGAGGCTGTGGATTGCCCATTTCCAGGGAGTCAGCTCCAGCTCCAGCACTGGGACAGGGAGCACAGCTCCAGCACTGGGACAGGGAGCACAGCCCCAACCCATGCAGGGGCTGTGGGGCTGCGGGGCTGGGCAGGCTGCGGCTGCGCTCTGACCCTCTGTTTGCCTTGCAGAACCGGGCCATTGCAACTCCCAACCAGGGCGTGTGGGACATGCGAGGGAAGCAGTTCTACAACGGCATTGAGATCAAAGTCTGGGCCATTGCCTGCTTTGCCCCGCAGAAGCAGTGTCGAGAGGAGGTGCTGAAGTAAGGAAAGGGGCAGCCCATGTGGGTGGGGGAAGCCAGAGGGACCATGACTCCAGAGGTGGCCATACTGCTGCTCGCAGCCGGGGACTGTGTGTCCGGCATCACCGGTGCTGGAGCTGCAGGAAGCTCCACTGCTTGTGGTACTAATCTGATGTGGGGTGTCCAGTTCCTGTTGCTCTTGGTTTATCCAGAGAGCCTAACCGTTTGTCCCAGCTGCAAATGGTCCCTAAGCCATCACAAAGCAGCCAGTTGGAGTGAGTACATGTGAGCTGTCAGTCAGGCTCTTCTCGATCTATTCTTTGCATCAGGGAGCTGCAGTATTGGGAGATGGAACTGCTAGCTTTAAAGCTGTCTTGAACTCTTCTAGTCTGAAGGGATTCTGAGGATTAAAAGTTTCCCCAATGATCTGAAATAATGTAATTCATGTAGGAAGCATCCTAACTTCCCATGGGTTGTTACAGACAAGTTTTGGGCTTTCAGAAAAGCTTTGGTAGTTTAGAGAATATGTTTCTGTAGCAAAGTGACACAGAGCAGGAACAGTTTATTTGATTTAGGGAAATGGTCACTTTGGTTTTGAATTCTTCTGGGGCCTCAGGTTTCTCCTGACTGAGAGTGGATGCACTGAGGTGAGCGCTTTGTGTTTCTTTTCTGGGTGTTTGGCATGCTCAGTGTTTGGGGTTTGGAAGAGCTCAGAGTGTCCATGTCTGCAGTACCTGGGTGCAGGTGGGAGTGACAGCGGATTCCTCCCGTGATCCCTTTGCAGCAGAGCTGTGAGCTGTGTTCCCTCTGGCTCTCGCCGCATCAAATCAATCCTTGGCTTTCCAAAAATCCACAGTGTGGCTGAGTTGTGGTAAGTGCAGGCTGGGATCAGCTTTGCAATCACCTGGAAATCAGCTGTTGCAGGCAGCAGGTTTGTTCCCCACTGCTCCAGCTTCCTAAGGGAGAAGGGCTCAGCTCCATTGCATTAGAAAGAGTCAGTATGTGGGTAAGAGGGTGCCAAGAGGGGACAGTTCAGCCCTGACATGTGCTGGTCTTGTGTTTCCTGTGCCATACATGTCCTGGGTGCCATAGAGCCACCAATAGGTGATGTGATGGTCCTCTCTCTGTCCCATGCTGCAGCACTCGGCCATGGGGCTCTGTGCTCAGTGGCACAGCTGCCCTGCAGGAGGGCTCAGGCCTCGCTGCTTCTCCTCCTGGCACAGGAACTTCACAGACCAGCTGCGCAAGATCTCCAAGGACGCCGGGATGCCGATCCAGGGCCAGCCCTGCTTCTGCAAGTATGCCCAGGGTGCAGACAGCGTGGAGCCCATGTTCCGACACCTCAAGAACACCTATTCAGGGCTTCAGCTCATCATTGTCATCCTGCCAGGGAAGACGCCGGTGTACGGTGCGTCTGGGGTGGGCACAGAGAAAAGGCCTTTGGGCTGGCTCAGCAGGGCTGGCTCCTGCAGGGCTCTTCCTCCCCATTCCTGAGGGTGCTGCTGGAAGTTGGTGTGGGGCTGATTGCCTTTGTGCTCACCTGCTTCCTCTGCCCACAGCCGAAGTGAAGCGTGTTGGGGACACTCTCCTGGGAATGGCCACACAGTGCGTCCAGGTCAAGAATGTGGTGAAAACCTCCCCACAGACCCTTTCCAACCTCTGCCTCAAGATCAACGTCAAGCTTGGCGGGATCAACAACATCCTTGTGCCTCACCAGCGGTTCGTACAGCCACTGGCTCTCATAGTTTTGAGGTTGTATCTCAAGTCCCTTGTGGTGCTGCCTGCCTGGCTTTACGGGGCTTTCATTAAGTAGCTCTTTGAAATGGGGGTTTGTAACTTGTTTCACCTTGTTGATAACAAGCTATTGATATGTCCAGGCCAGAGTTGGAGGTCGGGAGATATCCTTGATATCATCTGCTCATCTCCATTGGATTGTACATCACCCTGAGATGGCCCCAAAGGCTGACTGCTTGTTTTCTCTTCTCTCCTTTCCCACCAGCTCTGCCGTCTTTCAGCAGCCGGTGATCTTCCTCGGGGCTGATGTCACTCACCCGCCAGCAGGAGATGGGAAGAAACCCTCCATAACAGCTGTAAGTTCACAGCTTGGTGCGCAAAAACCCTGCAGGATGCAGGAGCTGGAATGAGACTCACGTGTCCATGTGTTACTGCTGACCCCATGATGACACTTCTCAGGGTGGACCCATACCCTGTCAGTCCTGGGAGGTTGTGTCCCGATCCCTTTCTGCCTCTCAGCACAGGGAAGCTGCAGTTTTTGGGAGCTGCGGGGAGACTGGCAGCTGCCACCAGATGGGGCTCGTGATGTGCCAGCCCCGAGCGTGGCCTTGGGAGTGCCGGGAGCTGGGTGCTGCATGAAGTCATCCGGGACATCCCTGTCCAGCTGTAGCCCTTCAGGGAGCTTTCCCCTGCTGGAGAGCTGGGATTTGGGACGTGGGGGAAACTGGGATGTCTTCTGAGCCCTTTGTGGAGGAGGATTTGCCTTCTCAAATTAGTAATGAGCATCCATGGAGCGAAGTGCTGCTCGGTGCCAGCGGGACCAGGGACAGCCTGTGCCCTCCACTGGGCTGGGAGACAGTGCCCTGTGCTCGTTGCTATGCAGGATAAGCATGTCAGCATTTTCCTATTACGTTCTTAACTTTCCAGGAGTCACAGCTCAGGTTTTCCTTGGCATGCAAATGTGTCTTTGGAGGAGTGGTTTTTTTTCTTAATTAGAAGGGGTTTGGGAACAGCTTTGGGCTGTTTGCTGTAGGTGTGGGTGGGACAGAACAGTGTTTTCTGGTGGCAGAGCTTCCCCTCTGAAAATATCTTTTGTGGTTTGTGCAGGACCACTGGGACTTTTCTCTTAATTTTTGTGAAAGGTTTTTTTGAAGCTGCAGGGGAGGAGAAGGGTAGAGCCTTTGGAGCAGCTTGACCTTGTCTTTGTTGTGTTGCTGATTAAACAATAGCAGTAGGTCTGTGGCTGAAACTAAAGGAACAGTTTCTATTGTACACATGGGCTCCAGTGGGGGAGCCCCAGCCCCATAGCTCTGTTTGCAGAGCAAAAGTGAAAGTGCTGGGGAGGGAAGGGGCAGCAGATCACACTGCTGAGGATGTGGAGTCTGTGGTGCTTCCCCTCTGCTCGTGGGGGATGTGGGGCACACGGCGCAGTCACTGCTGAGCGCGGGGAGTGAGGCAGCTGGGTGTTTGTTCCCCAGCATGGGCCAGCACTTGATTCACACTATGTCCCCAGCCCTGTGTCACAGCCAAGGCCAGCTGCCCCTGATCTGTTGCTCTGATGTGTCTGAGGTCTGCCTGCACTGCAGTGGGAACTCCCAACTCCCTGCTCAAATGGCTGCCACGCAGTGACTCGACCCACCATGTCCTTGGGCAGCCCGTGGCTGTCCGGGGCAGCCCTTGGCCATCTTGGGCAGCTCCACTTCCTCTCACTGCCAGGCAGAGGTGAAGCAAGGGCAGAGCAGCATCACTTCCCCACAGCCACAGCATTCAGTGGCACCAACCAAAATTGTCTCACTGGAAGTTCCCACAAATGTTTAAAAGGGCACGGCAGAGTGTGACATCAGGATGTGGCTATGACCAAGGATATCCCTTTTGGGTGCTGATTGCCTGTACAGTATTTGCTGTCGTATCTGATCTGTGAGTTCAGGTGCTCTGCCTATGGCCAGCTGTGCATGTGGGAAGCAGGTGGAGGCTGGGAATGTCCCACATCCCCTCTGTCCTTCCTGGTGTAAGGCATGGGCCTGGCCTGTGTGTCGCTGCAGGTTGTGGGCAGCATGGACGCCCACCCGAGCCGGTACTGTGCCACGGTGCGCGTGCAGCGTCCTCGCCAAGAGATCATTGAGGACTTGTCCTACATGGTGAGGGAGCTTCTCATCCAGTTCTACAAATCCACACGCTTCAAACCCACCAGGATCATCTTCTACCGCGATGGTGTTCCTGAGGGGCAGCTCCCACAGGTGAGGAACCCTCAGATCCCTGTAGGCCAGTGGGGCTGCACCAGCTCTTTGAGGTTCCTTAAGGGTGCCCAGGGCCAGCTGGGTGCTGGTGTGTCCCCTCATTCTGTGTGCCCTTGTCTCTCCAGATCCTTCACTATGAGCTCCTGGCAATCCGAGATGCCTGCATCAAACTGGAAAAGGATTACCAGCCTGGCATCACCTACATTGTCGTCCAGAAGAGGCATCACACCCGTCTCTTCTGTGCAGACAAGAACGAGAGGGTAAGTGCTGCAGGGTGCCAGGGCTGGAGGAGGCTGATTCATCTCTGTCTGATGGAAGAGCCAGCCCTGGCTTTGCCGAGGGGAAATCTCACCACTGGCGGGGAGAGCTCATTCTGAATGAAACGTGCTGCTCAGTGGACTCCTACAGCCATATGGATTAGTCTGCTTCTAGAACTCCAGCCAGCTGTTTGCTGTTATTATGAGTTACTGGGTGCTGATGATCCTGGTGACTCTTGAAATAGCCTCTGTCAGCTTGAAAACATCTGTTGTTTTGGTGATAGCTGGAGTTGCTGACGTGACAGGCTGAATAACCCCTTGCTTGCTCACAGCTTGTTCATGTGTGCTGTGCAGTAACATTAATTGCCATCACTGTTCCTAGATTTCGTCTGAATTTAATAGTCAGATTGAGTCTAACCAGACTGCTTCACACAAGCAGGAAGATTTTATCTTGGGAACTGAGGACAGTTTTTGATCAGGATGTAAAAGCCCCAGTATCTTGTGGCACAGACTCCAACACATGCTCTACAGAGATCCCTGGAGTTTTGCTCATTTAATCCTCATCTCTGTAGTAGGATGGCCCCTTGCCCAGCCCTCACCCTGCTGCTCTCTTTCCCATGCTGTTGGCTGTGTCTCCATATCATGTCTGGTGTTGATGCCTGTAAAAAATGCCAGCAGGCCTATTTGGGCAGGAAGCAGAGTAGGATGAGCTGCTTCTGTCCCTCCTGAATGGGGGAGACAGTCTCTACATCTCAGACAGAGATGAGGACCCTCCACCATGGCCCTGAGGCAGGGCAGCTGTGTTAAGGACAGTGCTCTTGGCAACTGGAAATGACCAAACTCTGCAGTGCTTGGATCTCTTTCTATTCCCTGCAGATTGGAAAGAGTGGGAACATCCCAGCAGGAACAACAGTGGATACCAACATCACCCACCCCTTTGAGTTTGATTTCTACCTGTGCAGTCATGCAGGCATTCAGGTACCGTGCTCCAGTGCTGGCTCTTGGGATGGTGCTGGGCTTTTTGGCTGCTGTTGCAGATTGTGCATTTGTCCTGGCCCTGTCATGGCCTCCCTTTAGCATGGAGACGTGGGCAGTTGGATTTGAGGATAGTTGGACCTGAGCTGCCCCTGCGGTGGTTTGGCAAGCAGGTGCCTGGTCCGTGCTGCTGCTGCATTGTGTGGCACGTACTCGGTTTCTCTCCTGGAGCTAAGGGTCTCTCCTAAGAGATTTTCCTCCTTCGGAGCAGCCAATTCAGCAGCTTGTCAGCTGGTGTCTGAGCGTGCGGGGCTCGCCGGGGCGCCTGGTTGTCAGCAGGAACCTGCTGTCTGGCCGTGGGTGGGAGAGCCAGGCCAGCCGTCCCTGCCTGCTCTGCAGCTGCCTGGCTGCAGGCAGCCAAGATTAGTCAGAAACTGGACTGGAAAAACTGCACTCGTGTAATCTGCATCTGCTTCCAGAAGTGAGGCTGCTCGGCTTCCCCTCCCCTGTGTACACAGTGGGAGCTGGCCTGGGTTGGTGGGGATGCAGTGGGGGATGCAGTGGGCTGTGTGGCACAGAGGGAGCAGGCACCAGGCAGCAGCATTAGCACTACTTTGCACCTTAGTGCCAAGGGCTTTCCTGCCTCACTGCCATGTGGGGTTCTCACAGCAGGGAAGCACAGGCATCCCTCCTGCCCGGGCTGGCTGACAGATCATTTGGGTCAGGGAGGGGCTGATGGGGATGCGAGGCAGGTGCAAGCAGCATCTCTCACACCTGTCCCTTTCTTCCCAGGGCACGAGCCGGCCGTCCCACTACTACGTGCTCTGGGATGACAACCGGTTCACGGCGGACGAGCTGCAGATCCTCACGTACCAGCTGTGCCACACCTACGTGCGCTGCACCCGCTCCGTCTCCATCCCAGCCCCAGCCTATTACGCCCGGCTGGTGGCGTTCCGGGCACGGTACCATCTTGTGGATAAGGAGCACGACAGGTGAGGGGCACAGCCCGTGGCACTTGAAGGGCAGAGCCAGGCATGGGTAGGGGACCTTGATGTTTGAAAATGCCTAGGTCTAAGAGTGCTGCAGCAGAGTTTTTGTAGGGGAAGACCTGCATGTAGCTGCATCCTCTTAAGGCCCAGCACAGGGGGAATGGGGATAAAGGAGGGTTAAATCCTACCGTGAGCTCATCTCAGGTTTGTGGGAGCATTCCTGGGGTGTCTGAGCATTTCCAGCTGCCTCAAGGTGCTGGAATCTGCAGTACAGTCACAGTCACCAGCATGCACAGCATCTCTGTGCACTGCAGTGAGGTGACTTCCCGTGCTGGCAGCACTCAGCTGATCCCCAGGGGAGTTTCTCAGTGTTTGTGGGGGGAAAATATGCAATAATTATGCAGTGATTTCCTTGATTTTCAGTGGCGAGGGCAGCCATATATCTGGACAGAGCAACGGCAGAGACCCCCAGGCCTTGGCGAAGGCTGTGCAGGTTCATCAGGACACTTTACGTACCATGTACTTTGCTTGAAAGCCTAACTTTTGTTACCTCACTCAAGAAAGCTTTCAGATTTGTAGGAGCCATACAAAAAAGGAAGCATTGGGACACCTTGTTTTTTTTTCCAATGAGAAATCACTGCAGGGCAGGCAGTGTCGACTCGAGGCAGGAGACCAGCACCACGGGACAGAACGATCCAACACCTTTGTAGGATTGGAAGAGACTGATGATGATGATTATTTTTTAAATTTTTTTCTGGCTTTGCAAAATTTTGACCTGACCAAACACATGAAGGCATTCAAGGGAAGGGATAAAACTCCCGGGAGGCAGAAGCAGGTTTTCATTTTTAAGATGCAATACTAGAGACTCCTGACTGTGAACTGGCGGCTTTGGTCCTCCGTTGCCCACCAGGCGCTGGTAGGTATTTTTTGTGGGTGTTGGGGGGAGGGGATTTTTAGAGCCTTAAAACAGAAGACTAGATTTATAAAACTAATATTTTAGATTATGAGATGCTTTAATGGGTTGAGGGAAAAAAAAAAAAAACAAACAACTAGTTTATAGGAGAATTGTAACACTAACAGTTCCCCGCCCCCAAGTAATTCCCCCCGGATAATGTAAGGCACCCTAGCACTTAGCTCAGAACTGAAAACTGTCTTCCTCGTGTTACAAGCTAGTCAGCTGCTGCCGCTCGAAGCAACAGTCACAGACTTTTCCATGGGTGAGTGCCTTACTATGATGCTGCAAAATTTCAATGTTTTTAATCTTGTAAGGAAACTAGTAATCTTGTCTTGATGGTGGTCCATATTTCCATCAGAAGGAGTTAATTTCTATGGTCCTCAGTTGCAGTTTGTGTCAGATCACAACCTCACGGTGGTTAAACCCCATTGAAAGATGTGCACTTTCATACAGGACACATTTAATGGCTGCTGACCCATTTTTGTTTCCAATGTACTACTTGTTATTTAAAACTGTTTCTGACAAATGGGGGCATCTCTATCCCATGAGGACAGAAAGCGCTATCCATGTTTTTCTTTCTTTTTATTTTCCCCCCTGAATTTTTATGATGGACACCGGGATTTTTTTACTAAACATTATTTTTATACGATATTGAGTCTGTTGCCAAAATCCACAAGTCATTAACATTCTCAGAGTTTACATCCCCGCACTTCCTGAGGCTGTGTGCTCACACCACAGCTCTCCAACATTTCTGTCCAATGAGTGCTGCCTGACTGCAGCCTGTGCTGTGCCGGGTGCTCCACAGTGCCCATTGCCCGTGTGCATTCGGCACGTGTCTGCCCAGGCCGGCTGCTTTCCCACACACCGCATCCCCACCTCCAGCACCTCCAGGCTCTCACCCTCTCTGCTGCTAGGTTTTGCTGCTCTTTGTGTCATGGTATCACTGCTCTCATGCCCAGGGTTTTTATTCTGAAAGCACACCAGATTGTTCCTTAGAATGATGAAAGTCCCTGTTGTTGTCATGGGGGAAACTCCTGATTTGTGCTTGTACCAGGAAAACAGCCTTTTTCCCCACAGGAACCTGGTCACTGCTTTTCAGACCCGTTTTGCTGCACAGTGACCGTACGCACGGTGGCGGGACCGTGGTGGCAGCTCAGTACCAATATCATCCGGGCACATTATCTGGGTTTTTTTTCTATGAAAGTGTTCACAGCGCTTCCTTGGAGAGACAAACGAGGCGCACCCTCCTGCCACGCTCTGAGGGGAAGAGCTCTGGTATCATTTTCCTGCCGAACGCGTTTCCCAGGCGGCCCCACGCGAGCGCTGCCCCTGGCCCGCGCGCGGACAGAAGCACATCTGCACCTCTTTGGTTTGTACTTTCTGACGTTGAAACTTGCCTTGCCTTCATGAAAACCACACCGGTCATGTTGGCCCATTGAGCTGTCCTAACCCCGGGAATTCACTCTTCCCGTTTTCTTTTTGGGGCAATGTGTTTGTGAACAGTGACAACATCACTATGCTATGCAAACTAAGTGCTGAGCCCACTGATGTCACATTTGGTGAAGATCCTACGTTTAGCACAGTCCTGTTTTCCTCAAGACCACAGTGTTTGGTTCATATCCTCCTTTGCACCTTGTGTCAACCTCCACTGCTGTATATCCTCAAGGTGACGGGGAGGAGACCAGGAACTATCTGTGGTCAGTAGGTAGGGAACTCTTAGAAAGGCTTTTAGAGCGTAGGGAACACATCAACACTGAGTGTCAACATGAGAAGCCTACATTCCTCTACACAAGTGCCTGCATAGTGACACCAATCAGCACCTCCATCTCATCCTCCGAACTCTGACTTGTGTTCATTGAAAGCAAAACAATCTCAGAGGGGCTGTTTCCGCTCACCTGGTGTTAGAAAGCTCCTCATTAAGAATAAAATCGGGGTCAAGGTCAAGGTTCTCTCTGCAAATCAGTTTGTTCACCAGCATTACACCGGAACGCGCCTGGCTGCTGCTCTGCAGTGAGGGGCAAAGGTATTTTGGTTCCTCGTTTTTATTTTAGTGTTTTAGTTGGGTCTAGAATTCTGAAATGTCTTTTAGTAGCTGTGGCATAGCACGTGCCATTTTTAACCATTTGAAAAGAGATAGTGTGGGCATTTACAGAAACAGCTTGTTGCTCTGTAACAATTTTTTTTAACCTTGAGACTTGAAATGTAAAATGGACCTTTAAGATTTGCACTCATTTGTAAGGTGGCTGTTCATAGAAAACTATGAATGAAGACTTGCTGATGTAGCACCTACTTTTAACAGCAATTTTAACTACACAAAAGCTTCACAGCTTCTGAAACTCTCAGCTGTTGACTTGCAGATCGTGTTCTGCCCTTATTTCACCCTCTGCATTGGGTTTTCATGGTTTTGGATAAACAAAAAAAGCCAAACTCAGTAGCTGCTGTGCCCTTTAAACCCTGTTTCCACTTTGAAGAAGTTTAGAGAGGTTGGAGTGACCCGCATGTTTTCTATACCGGACTATGCACCGTTCCCTCTCCGCGCTCTGGCATCGGCATTTCTCCCCCTCTCTTGTCCGAGATGCAAACGAGTAGCTGCATGTTGAGGTGCGTTTTGCTGCCTGTAGCGGATAGGTGTTACCCCAGGTACAAATCAGGATCTGTAGTTAGCCACAAACCCCACACGGGCATCCCAATCAGCTCCGAGTCTCTGCCTTCTCCATGCGCACGAGTTCCACCTGCGACTGGAAGCGTCGCAGAGTGCATGCAGTTCTGTGGGAAGAGGAGTAGCTTTCATTTACCTGTTGAATGCTGTTGTTTCCCTTATCTCCCATCTGAACAGAACGGGGCGGGAGGGCTGCTCTGCCCTCTCCCCGCAGCTTCCAGGGCAGTCGGGGTGTTCTGGGATCGCACACGATGTCTCAAACAGCCCAAGCATCCAGCGTTGCCTCGTGGAAGGTTTTCTTCTTGGAAAATCAGTGTGAAATAAAAGAATGTGATTGTTTCAGGAAGGGAAGCCAGACAGCAGGAGAGCAATAAACAAGTGAAATTCATATCTTGCCTGAGTGATTTGCACTTCAATAGTTGTGAAAGAAAATTTCCAGGACTCCAGTGCTTTTGTGTTCGATTTCCAGCCCCTTTCGTACCTCCTTTCTATGAGCAAGTGTGGGACTGTACATAGGGTGTTTACAGGACGCTCAGTTTGGGTTGTTATTTTTCTTGTGGGTTTTTTTTGCTCTAGCTTGAACTCTGTATGGTCCATTTGTTAAATAGCCGTGAACAGTTGATGTACAGTACTTACTAAACAAGCAGCAGCACAAAACTTATTTTATTAAGAAAATATGGCTTATATTTTAAAGGTTGAATATCAATTTTTTTTGTATGTGTGGAATTAAGACTGGTGAAGAGTAACAAAATCCTTGGATTAGGCCAAAAGAAAATACTGTAAGATCCTAACCACCTCTTTATTAAAGAAAGCAGTATGATTAAAGAGCTCCAGAACATTGTATTTATATTGGATTTGATTTAATTGCCTTTGTGGATTTTTTTTTTCTTTTTTTGCCTTGGTCCTGATTTTTGCTTGCAAGTTCGACTTTGCAGTCCCAAGTGTCTGTTACCCTGTAACTGTTGGCAGAAGACCTAAATAAAAGCAATGTGAATATGTCGGGGTGACACTCCTGAGTCACATCGCGTGGGGAAGGGACATGCGCATCCCAGCCATTCCCTCGGGAAAGGCTGGGGGACAAACAGGGAAACGCTGACTGGAGCTGAATTGCATCAGACACTGCAGAGGATCCAACACTCCTCACTGTCCCGATCTCTATTCAATGAGAAAAACACTTCAGCAAACAAATGTGGTTAAAACTTCTGGGAATAGAGTACAATTCCACTTTTTATTAAAATGTCACCTGAGAACTGACTGATTTGGCGCTCCTGGGTTATTAGATAACAGAAATGTGCATCATATTCTGCTGTTCCTCCAGCCTCACCAAGTGCTTCAGGGGCTCTTGGCTCTGAGGTGCTTTAAGGACAGATTTCAGACTGCTTTTGGATTGAGGTTAAACTTGATCCTCTGGGTTTCTAAACGGCCTCATGTTTTGCATTTCCCATCATGTTTTACATTTCCCAGCTTTGCAATTCTTGCAAACATCCTAATCTTCTCCAATGCCAGCAGCTTATGGTTGAGTTTTAGGGTCCAGTTTCTGGACGTTGTTTGCCATCCTCTGAGTTCTTTGTTGGAGGAGTTCTTTGTTTTACCTTAAAAAGGTGCAGGGGCAGACCTTAAGCCAATGAATGATTTAGCAGTTGAACTGTAACTGGGTTTTTGAATAATGCCAAGGAATCTTAAGGAAGTGCTTGCTAATGGCATGCAGGCACTCGTCAGTTAATTTACCTAACTGCAACACCAGAAAGTTCTGTCCTGAGCTCAGCACCTTTACAGGTCCTGCACACATCTGGCTGCTTTGTGGGTTGTATCACCTATTTTGAACAATAGGGGTACATAACAGAATCTTTAGCAGTTTTAAAGGGGCTTTTTCTTGTCTGAGGTACAACAGCAAATTGTGCCTTGTGCAGCTGGGTCTGGACTCCTGGAAAAACAGGTCAGAAAACTGGTTTCAAGTGTTAGATTGGCATTTGAGCCCCAGCCCTGGTGCTGATTACAGTGCCCGAGCTGTGGGACCAGATGTTCTGCCCCTGAGGGATGTGTGTTTGCAGAGATGCCTCTCTCCCACGTATCTGCTTCATCCTGGAGATCACATTTCCCACTCCCGATTTCAGTTAAGGAAATATTCTAGTAGGTTACCTTTAATTTGCATGGGTTTAAAATCCTTACTGTGTTACTTATCTGAAAACTAAATTTATGGTTTTAAAGACTAATTCAGCTGGGAATCTTCAGGATGGTAATTCTTAATAATGACCCTGAAATTCGGATTATGGATCTTTAACTTCTGTTGGCCCACAATTCGAGTTCTTCAGTATCTTCCCAGTTGTTTCCCAGGGGAAGGGCCCTTCTCAGTACCAGAAAAGTGACGTTTCTTCACAATGAGTAGCAGGTTCAAACCCACTTGGATAAGTCCCAATATACTGTTCTTATCAAAAAATTATCTTTTGAAGGCAGAGGAAATAGAGATAAAGGTGTCACTGCCTGACCCAGCACTGAGCCTGTTGTGTCTGTCACATTCTAATGTCTTTCCCGCATGCCGTTTGCCCCTTTCACCCCTCTGCTTGTTTGGTGCCAGTAAATCCGTAATGGAGTGGTACTGAACATCGCTAAAAAGTCTCAAAAAATGAGAACACGCCAAGCATAAGCTCTGAATTTATGTTGATACAGTGAATCACCAAATCATGAATCATGGAATATCCTCAAATTGGAAGGGAGCCACAAGGATCATCCAGGCCAATGCCTCGGCCCTGCACAGACATCCCAACAATCCCACCCTGTGCTGAGAGTGTTGTGCAAACGCCCCCTGAGTTCTGGCGGGGTCGGGGCCGTAACCATTCCCTGGGGAGCCCGTTCAGGGCCCGACCACCCTCTGGCTCCTCGTTCTGCGTGTTCCAGGTCCCGGCGCCCAGAGCGGGGGCAGCGTGCGGGCCGTGCCGGCGGCTCCCGGCGCTCCCACCCAGCGTGTCCATGTCCCGTACATGGGAACACCGGGGCGTCACCGGGGCCAGGGCGCGGGGGTTCTTCTGGCGGGTTTAGTGAGGATTAAGAAAACATCAGCTGAATTTATTTGGGATAGGGCTTGAAGCCCTCGAAGCCGCAGCACACGGCAGCTGCTGCGGCAGGGAGAAAACGCCGCAGACATAATGCGTTGTACTGAAACACCACAACACTGCGGGGTCGGCAATAACCCCCCGGTGCTTCCGCTACGACTCCCGATGGGTTCGTGTTGTGCTTTCCCGGCGTAGGCGGGCGGTGCCGGTGTCCCAGCCCCGTCCTTCCCGCTCCAGGGCAGACGCGGGTGCCTGCGGGGCTCCCCCCGCGCTCTCCCGGCCCTGCGGGCCCCGCCGGCTCCCGCCGCCTTTCCCGCCTCCCCCCGCCCCCCCCGCGCTGTTGCTGCGGCAACCGCGCCGGCTCGCGCGCCGCCCGCTTCCGGCGGCGCTTCCCCTTCCCCCGGAAAGGAAGGGGCGCGCGCGGGGGCAGGGGAAGCGCGGGCGGGATTTCCGGCGTGCGGGGCGCGCGCGCGGCGGGGCGGGAGCGGCCGCGCGAGCCGGGGCTGCGGGGCGGCCACGCCACTTCCGCCGCCGCGAGAGGGGCCGGGACCGCCGGGAGCGGCACCGGGAGCGCCGAGAATTCCGGGAACGGCACCGGGAGCAGCGCCGGGAGCGGCCCAGCCGGGAGCGCGGCGGAAAAACCGCCGCCCAGCGCAGCCCCGCGCCGGCCGCCGCAGCCCCGAGCGGCTGCGCCCCAAGCTCCATGAATGGAAATCGGCAGCGCAGGTGAGCGCGGGCCCGGCGGGGCCCGGCGGGCTCGGGGAACGGACCCCCCGCGCCATCCCCCCCCAACTCCCGGTGCCCGCCCCGGTGCCGCGGGGCAGCGGCCGGGCCGAGCCCATCCCGTGGGGGATCGGGCGGGAGGAGCTGAGCCCCGCGGGCAGGGCCCCGGGACCGGGCAGAGCCGGGGCCGAGCCTCTCTCTGCCCAGCTTCCCGTGCCGGAGGTGGAGGAGAAATTGTCGGTATTTCATAACCGGTGTGCCCGGCTTGCGTAACCCGCGCCGTGCCGGTGCCCGAGGGACGGACCCGCAGAGCCCGGCGGGACCGGGCAGCGCTCCCTCGAGCAGCTCCTGCTGGGCACACACCGGGTATTTGGCCCCTGTGTGTCAGCACGCTGAGTTTTAGGGTTAATTCCTGTGCCTTTGGGTGTGCTCCTTCACAATAATCATTCCGAGGTGCTTACTGCCCAGGGGAGCTGTGGCTGCCCCGTCCCGGGGTAGTGTTCAAGGCCAGGTTGGACGGACCTTGGAGTAACCTGGGCTAGTGGAAGGTGTCCCTGCCCATGGCAGGGGGTGGAATGGGATGGGCTTTAAGGTGTTTTCCAACTCAAATAGTTCTGTGATTCTATGAAAATCTTCACATTTTGGCCGTTTGATCTTTTTTTGCCAGAAACCATGTGCTCGGTATTTATCAACTTGGTGGTTTAAATGGATTTTAAGGGTTGGAGAAGGAAGTTCAGTTTCAGTTTTTCAAGATAATTTATTCCAAGTCTGGCAGAACAGTGGAGGAGGGTTGGGCAGTGTTTAATCAGCAGTTCCCTGGCTGTACCTTGATGGCAAAGGGAATGTCCAAAGCCACCTGGAGTTCTGTGTCTGTCACTTGAATAGGCACCACAGGTGGTGAAAATACAAGACTGAGACTGAAGGTGTCAATACAAAATGTGCCTTCCCATCTCCATATGGAGAGCCTTTTCTAACATATTTGGAGATTTAAGGACAGTGATGGATTTGGCTGGAAAAACTCCCTACCTTAGATGTTGCCTGGCTTGAGGTTGTGATGGATGGAGACTACTTTAAGATGCAGGATTTTAACAACCTGGTGGAATGCGTGTGATGCTCTCTTACACGGTGTTAAATAAACTCTAATTGTAACCTGGTGCAATTGTAGTTGTCTCCTGATAAACAGATTTGCAAGAGGAACTTGTAAATGGTTCAGTTTTCCTTTGGAGTGAATTTACCTGTTAGGCTGCAATATGTTGGGTTTTAGCAAAGCTGCTGCAGGGTGTTCCGTGTGGGCTTGGGCAGTGTCCAGCACGTGTCCAGCAGTGTCTTCCTATGTCTGCTCTGTGGTGAGGGAAGTGTTGAGTGCAGTGTTCACATTCCAAGTCTTGGGGTGTTGGAACAGGAGGACACAAACCATCCTTGGTGGAACAAATGAGGATTAAAGCTCTGTCATGAAAGAGAGAAAGACATTGAGATTGTGCCTTGTTTTCTGTGCATGAAAGGGAAACATGGGATAAAATAAACAGAGAGGGGAATAAAGATTGGTGTGTGAGTATCCCTGGAGTAAAGTGTGGAAGTGTGTGCCAGGACATCTTGGGCGAAGCAGTGCTGTAGGTGACGTCCTGTTTGTGTGAGAGGCTTAGGCTAAGGAATCTGGGAGGTGTTATGGCTCTCCTGGTCCATGGAATTTGAACATCACTGAAAGTAGGAGCAGGATGTGCAGGTGTCTGCTGGGGGTGTGGGTTGTGGTGAAACCAAACTGAGGAACAGCAATAAAATGTTCAGTGGGGAAAGTGAAGTGAAGGAAAAGCTGCTCTCGGCACATGTCAGGCATTGTACTTCCACCAGGAGAATGTTCAGTAAATTTCCAAAAGCCAAAGAGATTCAACCAACAGGGGATGCTCCGTGGTGTAACCAAGTTGTATCAGTGCTCATCTTCATTTCCATGTCCTACAGTGTTCTTTCAAAGCTCACAGCTTTTTGGTTTAAAGTCTTAAATTGCATTGTATTGGGGTTTTTTTTAATTTCAGTTTTTAATGAAGCAGTGCAGGCATCCTTAATGTTCTGTTTGTTTTCCATACAAACTTTAGGCAGAGAATATGCCGAGAAGAGGCTTTTCTCTCTCTCTTATTCAGAGTAGAGATTTGGGAGGCGCATTAAAAGTCCCGTTTTTGTGGGTGTGGTAGAGCGGGGAAGGGGGTGATTCATAGTTGCCTTCAAAAGTTATTGTACTGTGAGATACAGTGGCAGATTTCCTCTGGAGTTGCTGTGGAAGTTGTTTGACTCACAGTATGAACTTTACAAATTGTTTCATCCTCAGAGCTCTACTTCCTCAGGGATGAAGGTGTCAGAGTATTTCTTGAGCTAATTTTTACCTTCCTGATTTTGGTCTGTGGAAATATATTCCAGGGAAAACTCTGCAGGGTTTGTGTGGGCTGGCACATTCTCTTTTCCCAGAGCAATTGGGTATTAACTTCACTATGTGCATATAAGCTGCTTTTTTGGGCTTAAAGCTTTTTGTATTTAGACTTTTTTAATGGTTCAGAAGCATCGATTGTCTTTTAAATCCTCCCAAACACTTCAGTGTGTTTTCTGTAAATCCATTAGGCCAGAATGAGTTACCACACCAGTATTTGCTTGTACAGTTGGCAGTCACAGAGCACGGCATCAAAACGTTGGCTTTTGATGAGTTTGAACATGACTTAGTATCTGGAACCTTGAAAAAAACCCAAACCCTAAACTGCAAGGAGGAATGTTTAGAAAACATGGATTGCATTACTCATAAATAATGTAATGCCACCCAGCAAGGCCGAGTGACAGAAATGAGGCAATTTATGATTTCTGGCAGACGGAGCTCGATCATTGAAACCGACGTTTGAATCAAATCTTCTCTCTGTATTTTTTTTAATCCAGAATTAGGTTGTTTTTTACTAGTGATAAGATTTTCTTAGAGCTCCACAGGCTGGGCCTCTGAGTAGAGGCCAGGGGCCCTGTGAAAGGGAATCTTTTATTTTTCCCCCTCCATGGAGAGCTCTAGCTCTCCCCCGTGCAGCTCCAGCCTGAGGCTGGGATCGGTTCCACAGATCTGCCTCGTGTTCCTGAGCCAGAGTAAGTTGTATTTACCTGCTCAGGCCTTGATGATACGTTTTGGGCTGTTTCAGCACCCATCCAGTTGTATTTAGAATTGTTGTATAAACAAAAATAAAACTACTGAGTTATCTCTGTTAATACAGTTTGGCTTTATAATGCTGAAGCCACAGTGGGAAAGAGGGTAATTTTTTTTCTGGAAGCTTGGTGGGGATGGCCCTTTCTGGAAGGAAATCTGCATTTCCTATTAGCATCCTGCTGGAGATTAGGGTTTCTCTTCATTCTGTAAAAACGTCGCGTGTGCCAGAAGCTGCAGATTTTCGTACAATGGCCTGTTGGAAGCATTTGCAGGTTTCTGAGCTCCTTCTCGTTGTGCTCAGGCTTTATTCCGACAGGGCTTCTCTGGTTGCTAGGTAGGTGCAGCCAGTGTTTGGATGCAGGCCAGACATGTCCGTGTGCTGGCTGGGCTGCCGAGGAATCGCCGTCCCTCTCGGCTGTGTTTAGGCTTGATTGGAACATCGATACTTCCATGGAAGAAAAGATTCTCACTCAGAGCTCGTTGGAACCGTTAGAGGGACTTCCACAGTGGAACTGGGGGAGCTTTAAGGGCCCTTCCAAGTCAAACCATTCCATGATCTTGAGACCTGCTCCTTTGCTGCACAAAAGCCTTCCAAGAATCTGTCTAAGACACCAGTTTTAGTTCCTGTTTGTGTGTTCATTGTTTTCTGTTATAAATCAGTTGAGTTTTGGTGCTGGGGACTTTGTAGAGCTGGTTTTATGAATTGAGCTCTGCTCCGTCACACTGTACAGACTTGGTTTGGGGATTTTCCTTGGATCTTTAAGAGCATCCTAGGCATATGTCTGAAGGGAGCCTACAAGAAAGATGGAGAGGGACTGTTTACAAGGCCTGGAGTGACAGGGGGAATGGATTCCCACTGCCAGAGGGAAGGCATAGATGGGATAGTGGGAAAAAATTCTCCCCTGTGAAGGTGGGGAGGCTCTGGCACCAGTTGCCCAGAGAAGCTGTGGCTGCCCCATCCCTGGAAGTGTCCAAGGCCAGGTTGGATGGGGCTTGGAGCAACCTGGGATAGTGGAACGTGTCTCTGCCCATGGCAGGGGGTGGGAATGAGATGATATTTAAGGTGCCTTCCAACCCAAACCACTCCATGATTCTATGGTATGTAGATACCTGGTGCTGTAATGGCAGGGTTTATTGGTTTCTTTAACACAAAGAAGTTTCTCCTCTCAAGCCTGTGGGCAGCTGAACAATGCAGAACTCTCTGGAAGCACTGAGGAGCTGCTTCATCCCCTGTGGAGGAGTCATAACAGTACTGCTGCTTTGGGAAAGGGTTTTGAGCCTTGACCCACTTTGTTTTTGCAATGGTTAAAAAGGACTCGAAGGAAAGGATCTGCCACTCGGGCATCCTGTACTCTGTAGAATAATAGTACTTTGAATATTTTTGGTTTGTGTGTTTATTTCCATGGGCTTGACACAGGACTTAGGCATGAGGTTGGATGAGTCACCAATAGATCGGCAGCGGAACCATCCCCAGAGCATCGCTGGGTATTTGTGTTTTATTGGGGTTTGAGTGACTGCTTTGAAGCCACTGACACAAGACTTTCACAACAGAATCTGGCAAGTCCGTGTCTCCTGAAAGCAGAGTCTTCTCAGTGGGTGCTCCTGTATTTGGGCAGTACTGGCATACTCATGTTTTTAAGTTCAATTGTCTGAGGGAGCATATGATTCACGCAATAACAGCAAAAGAGCTGAATTTTTTAAAATTACACCTGAACAGTGTGGTGTGCTTCTGATTCATTTATTGGTCACTTAATTCCTGTTTGCCAAAATCTGGTTTCTAACTTCTTCCAGGGTGAGCGTGACAAACGCTTCCAGACTACACACACACACTGACCAGACTAAAAGAACCTTTTTAGTGTTATCTTTATTTCAGCAGTTCTGTTAGCCTTTCCTACAGATAGTTTATATTTAGTTTCTATGCTGTGTATGTCTTCAGAATATTAAAATGAACTGTTGACTTGTTTACGCCACTCAAATGTTTAGTAGTAACTTCTTTTCTGCTTATGCTTATAATTCTGTGAATATAGCTGGAGTAAATTCTAGGGCTGCTTTTACTCATGTGAGAGTATTAAAATGAAGGAAAAGTTGAAGAGAGCAGATGCATGGAACAAGTTTTGCATAAGCAGAGTCTGTGAGCGGGTTTTAAATGATGCTTCTTGGTTTCTGTTTTGTTTTATCTTGTGGCTGCAAGCCAGCCCCACTCAGAATTTCTCAGTAGTTTTCTGGTTAGAGCCAGACAAATGTTACAGAGGAACTTGGCATTGATGTTCACCTGTTCTCAGGATGTGATTTCCTTCAAGATAACTCAGGGTTTTTTACAGACATTATGGAGATTAATCAAAAGGAAAATAAAAAACATTTTACCCAGCACTTGACATTTTAACTCTGCTCTGAAAACGAGTGGGCTGGAATTGCTGCCTGCGTCACCGAGTAGGAGGAGAGGGGAGAACTTTGCACTGCCTCGCTCGAATGCTCTGTAAATCAGGACATTTGTACCACGAGTAACTTCTTAGAACTCAGGCTACCAAGCGTTTTTGGTTTGTTGTTGTTTCTTAACTGGAAAGAGGTATTTTTAAGTGGAAATACCAGTAGAAATTCTGGGAAATGGGCTATGTTTACTACTGTGTTTGGTTTGTAAGGCATGAGTAATGCAAATTTTGAGTGGAGGGTTCTCACCTAAATGATGCAAAGCAGATTAAATAGATGAGAATGGAACAAATCTGGGCAGGTGTTTTAGCTAGTTTTCAAAATACCCATCTCAGTGTAGATTTGGATGTTTCTCTGAGCAGTTCTGGGTATTCTTCTCTAGCCCACAACGAATTGAGAGTTTTACAATCCTGTCTTAATCTGAGTCTTTACTCCTCTGGCAAATTGGCTTTATGGGGGTAGTTAGATGGGGATAATGGTCTTACTCTTCATCCATTTTCAGCCAGCAAAGTTCAAGAATAATCTGTCTTCCAAGACTAAGCTGATATTGGCACTGAAATGAAGAGTTTATCTCAAATCCTGTGCATCAGTCCAGAGCTACTTCTGTATTTTTGTACCCTGCAGCCACTTGGTTATTACCAGGGTGTTCAGAAAAGACTTGTAAAACTTTCTGTGTTATTTTTGGGGTAGTTTTTATTTAAGGGTTTGGAGATTGTTTGCATTTTGTTTTTGTTTTGGATTTTTGGTTGCGGGTTTTTTTTTTAGGAAATCTCCTAAACGAAACCTCCTGATTTTATTAATGCCGATGCTGAAGCTCATGAGTAAGAGAACAGTCTAGATGTAGGTGGAGGCTTAAGGATTAATAATGGGCAAGCATTTGTTTGGAATTTCATGGGCAGCATGCTGTTGGAGACAGCTGATTTCCTTTCCTCGAGTGTGCCGGCTCTGGTGCCCACGTGGTTGTGCTGGGAGTTGGTTCAGGGGATTGTCTGTCGTGCTTTTCTCCTAACCTGTGGGATTTTTCCTTTGCAGGACCCGTGGGGGCACAGCCCCTGCTCATGGTGCCCAGACGGCCCGGCTATGGCACCATGGGCAAACCCATTAAACTGCTGGCCAACTGCTTCCAAGTTGAAATCCCAAAGATTGATGTCTACCTCTATGAGGTGGATATCAAACCAGATAAGTGTCCTCGGAGGGTGAACAGGTGAGAAGATATATTTGTCTTGTAAATTATACCAGTGGGAATGTTGAGGAACTCAAGAGCTGTGAAAGGGAGGCTTTCTTTCCTTTTCCCCACGTCCCAGCTGAGAGGTGAAAGTGCTGCTTTTAGAGGAAGTCAGCTTGAAGAGGAAGTCAATATTTATCATCTTCATTAAGTACTTTGGCTTAATATTGCCTGGCCAGGATGTGGTACCTGCTGCTGTACAGGAAGGCTGGTTTGCACTTGCTGAAAGAAAGCGTTTCCATTCTGTGCCATTGAAACACCAAGACCTCCCAAAGAATTGAGAGCCCAAAGGCCTGTTACAGTTGGAGGTGTTCCAGAAGTCTCTTTTTATCTACTACTTGCATTGAGAAGCATTTTTGTGTAAGCTGAAAATTTCATGATGGTTTTTCAAGTGTAATTTCAGTGCCTGTGTCAGGTTAATCTTTATTGCCATCAATTTATAATAAAGCAAGGGAGGCAAATATAATTGTGTGCAAATTGGATCAGGCTTTTACATGATTTTGTAGAAACTCAGATTATTAAGGACTTAAAGCCAAGCCTTTTTTGTTACTGCATCTCATATTTATAACCAGTGTAGGCAGAATTCAAAACTCTCATCAATTGAGGAGCAGATAAACATTGCTGCAGACAGGATATAATGAACTAGCAGAGCTTCCAGTTGGGGGTTTGTGCTGTTTTTCCACATTACCACTTTGTGGTTTTTTTCCAAGGTAACAGTGTCCTTGTTATCCATAATAAAGATGATGCAAAGGCCTTGGTCATTTCTAGGAATTTCTGAAATTACTTCAGTACCAATATTCCCCAGTATTTGAGCATTCGCATTTGTTCTACAGTGTTTATTTATTTAGTTAAAGCATGTGAAGCACCTTTTGAAATAGCAGTGGGTGTTTATAATTCACTCAAGTATTGTTTATTGCAACAACTTCAGCAAAACACCGGGGAGTGAGAGCCAGCTCAGGTCTGATCCTTCTTCAGAAACATCTTCAATGTAAATATCCCCTTTTCCAGGGACGTGGTGGACTCTATGGTGCAGCATTTTAAAGTGACAATATTTGGGGACCGTAGACCAGTTTATGATGGGAAAAGAAGCCTCTATACAGCCAATCCACTTCCTGTGGCCACTACTGGGGTAAGATAACTGGGAAGACATCATATTGGTAGCAGCTTCATAGGAAAGGAAAAAACCCAACTTTAAATATTGCTGATTTCAGAAAAGCTGGAAGTATCTTGCAGTGTCTGTACTGAAACTGAGTCCTTCTGATACATTTCCTGCAAATTCCAGTGTGTGTAAATGTTCATGTAATAGTTGCATTCAGAACTTCCTGTAGAATTTAGTAGCTCCTTTCTACAGCAAAATCTATTAAAACATTTCATTTTACACACTGTAGCACATGATCTTGTGATGAATTGAAAAAACAAGCCAGAGTTTTTATAGAATGTATTGCTTTATGATTTGAGGTGACAAAAAGTTATATTATCCTCTTCTGCTTGATCAGGGCCCAGTTCTCTTCACTTTGTGCATTTGATTATGTACTTTCATCAGATGGGCTGTGTCTTCAATATATGCATTTTTGAGTCTCTGGCCCAGTTATGGGAAGGAGTGGAATCTCAAGGCTGCCAGACTCCAGATTAAAAAGCTCCTTTTTGTTTCTTTTCTCTGCCACCCAGGTGGATTTGGATGTGACACTACCTGGAGAAGGTGGAAAAGATCGTCCCTTCAAAGTGTCAATAAAGTTTGTTTCTCGGGTGAGCTGGCACTTGCTGCATGAAGTTTTGACAGGAAGAACCTTGCCTGAGCCTCTGGAACTAGACAAACCTATCAGCACTAACCCTGTTCATGCTGTCGATGTGGTGCTACGACACCTCCCCTCCATGAAGTAGGTTCACTGTCTTCCTGCAGTCTGTCTTTACCTGAAGTATCCCCACTGGGAGACCTTCATCCCCATTTCTTCACAGGTGAAAAGAGAAACTGCTCATTCCCCTTTGCAGCACAGCTGGTGAGCTGAACGGGGAGCTTGTAGCCAATCCTGTACAAGTGTTTCTGTAGGCAGAGCAGGTGATGTGTGTGTGTTGGAAAAGATCAAGAAACAGCAGGCATTTATAATGGGCCTTCATTGAAATGCTGAGAGGTTCCAGTGAGCTGTAGCACTGCTGTCCTGGTTCTGCTCAGCTTGAGCCAAGTGATGCAGTGCCTGTCAAAAGCATGAGTCTCTTTAATCCATTGATTCACTGTCATCAGTGCACACTTCTCATGTTTGAAATACATGGCTGGGACCAGGTACCTGTCCTAACAATGTCTCATATTTCTTATTTTATCTCAGAACCCTGAAATTTAGAGAAGGCTAATTTCACTTGATTTGGTCCATGAAAGTTACTTTTGAAGTTTGTTGGCTTTAGGCAGCACGATGGCTTTGCTCTGATAAGTTTCACTGTGTGTAGCTGTCTCCTAAAAAAAGTGCCCTGTGGTTTTGTGGAATCCAGTGTTCCTCAGCTTCCCCAGATCTGAAGATGTTAACCTCTGTACTAATGCCTGTGCATTACAAAGCAGGAGGTGTGGAGGCTCAGGAGCAGCTGTTTTCTACCTGTGAGAGAAACATTTCTCTAGTTCTTTGTTTCCCCCATAGTTTTTGCTTCTCCCAATGTATCTTGTATTCAGAAGTTCCCTATGAAATAGCAAAGATTGTATTTAAGAGTCAGGCCAGTATAGACAAGGCTGTTGAACAGACTCTGCTGTGGTGGAGATTCCACTTTCTTGAAGCAGAAGATCAGGAAGGGTAAGTTAACTTAGTTCTTGATTTGTTGTAAGAACTGAAAGTGGTTTTTTGCACTGCTAAAAATAGTAAATGTTTTTGTCTAAATTTAAAAAGCACTGCAATAGAAATAGAAGCATTCAGGGTATTTTGTTTATATTTGCTTCTTGGCACAGATTGCTGGTGCACAAAATGCCAAAAAATAATAATGCTGTGTGTTATAATCTTTGTTACATGAATTGTATGTTTGGAGAGCATAAACATAAAAATGTGTGGCCACCTGTTTCACCAGGTACACCCCTGTGGGCCGCTCCTTCTTCTCAGCCCCAGAAGGCTATGACCACCCCCTGGGAGGGGGCAGGGAGGTCTGGTTTGGGTTCCATCAGTCGGTGCGACCTGCCATGTGGAAAATGATGCTCAATATCGATGGTGAGTGGAGGTTCAGGGCCAAGGTTCAGACCAGACATGTATGGCAAAGGATACCTAGAAATTCCAGTCTTTTTTCCCTTGCATTTGTCATCATGTCGATGTTTGAGCAGAAATTTAGCTGCTGTTTAAAAACCACTATCCCTACATAAGAAGGAATTGCACAGGGCTCGTTCTCCTGCTTAATTTCAGTGCTGGTGCATGCCCAGTGACAGAGGCAGGTTGGCTGCGCTGCGTCTCTGTGCAGCTGTACACAGTGAGTGGTGCTCAGTACTTCCAAGAAAACTCTGTAAAACGTACTCCAGACACTTCTCTGAATAGGGCTGATTGGGATGGGCTTTCTTATGCAAAAGCATAAGCTCTGCAGGACTGTACTGAGTCCCAGATGAATGATCTGAGATCGACTGGTGCCTGTGTCAGACGCCGGCGTCCTGTGAGCACTCGACTCCACTTAGTTGTAAAACCCTCTTTGAAAAGTGTCAGTGGTGGAGGTGCAGGTGCTGCCTGAGGTTTTCTCTGAATCACATTCAGTTCTCACTGTCTTTGAAATGCTTTTTAAACCCAAGGTAAATTGTCTTGCTCTACACTGAGCACTCCAAGTCAGGTTGTGTTTAGCATCTGTCTTGGAGCATAATAAACCATGGCAGATGTTGAGCTGTCTTGCTGAGAATTTGCAAGTCCATGTGTTCTGGTTTACGTAAATTGTGGGTGATTCTTGCGTGACTGAAGTCACACAGTTTGTTCTTGTAAAATTGCCTTTCTAAGAGCAGCTGTGGTTTAAAAAAATGAATGTAAAAATCTCAACCTGGCCCAGAAAGAACCAGTGCTCATATCTGTATGCAAGGTGCTGAGAGAATTGCAGTTCAGGTAGGAGAAGAGGAGGAATTTACACCAGTTGATGATGTACTGTGCTGTTACTTTGTGAGGCAAGATTTTCTTATCAGCATTAGCAAGTGTAGTAGTAACTCTTGGAGTAGAAGTTTTTCAGTTCTTCCTGTGAATGAGAAATTTTAAGCCCTTTGTGGGTGCTGA
Source organism: Cyanoderma ruficeps (assembly GCA_008694505.1). Lineage (NCBI taxonomy): Eukaryota > Metazoa > Chordata > Aves > Passeriformes > Timaliidae > Cyanoderma > Cyanoderma ruficeps. The sequence goes on along the minus strand of VZDJ01000274.1, from coordinate 3,814,153 downwards.
TTCACAGAGCTGTTGTTCTGTTTCCTGATTTGAGGCTGTGAAATTGTCTTCAAATCCCATCACTGGAGGTTTTTCAGTTGTTTATTTGGATGAGGTTCTCCATGAAAGTGTTGCTGTGGGAGACAACCCACACACTGCCAGGGTGGGGAGAGGGAGGATTTGGGGTCACTCAGAAATCTGGAACAATCTCAGGTATCTGGAGGTGTTGGCTGATGCATCGTGTGAGGTTGGTAGGCTGCTCAAATGACACATGTCTGAAGAATGTTGGGTTGTATGAGCACAGTTTTGTGGCAGGTTTGGTACATGAGATCTGGAAAACTCATAAGTGCTTGTTTAGTAGTTCTTTTCTGTTGTTGCCATTTAAAGTTTTAAACGTGTGGAACAGTTTGTGTTTAAGCTCTGCCTTGTCCCACCTCACCTTTCTTGCCAAAGGTGTTGTTTCGGTTGCTTATAACCTTGTCAAGAAGGTAATTTATGATCTTCCTTGCATGGAATAAGTCAGCTGTCCTGCTTAAAAGCAGTATATTGTCCCTTAAAGTGATCGTGTCATTAGCATGTAGGGAGGGTAAGAGATTTGAATAGATCAAGCACTGCACTCCCCACTACACTTAACACAATGTGTGCGTAGTCAAAATAGTGCTCATGTCTACACCAGATGTTATTTCAGTAATTGAGCAGATTGTGTAATTGACAAAATTATATTGCATGTTGAATTATGTTAGCTTTTAATATTCAGAAGTCTGTGGTAGGGTGGTATTAGTCCTGTCTCTGCAGCTTTATACAGAGGTGAAAGAGAATATCTCTCTGGGGCATTGCAGCTCTCTAGAAATAAATGTTCTCTGGGGGAAAAACCCTTTCAAATCCCTGAAATTCCAGGTAGTAGCAGGATGACTGTACTGGGGGCAGATGTGTCACTGTTGGCTTTTTGATATTTTACTCTTGCAGAACTTGCTGTTCAGTTTCTAAATGTGCCCGAGGTTTTTGTGGAATTCTAAGAAATACTGACGTCTGCACTGCTTCACAATACCTTGACTGGGGTTTTTTTACACTTAATATTTTGCACTTTGTAGTTTCTGCCACTGCCTTCTACAAAGCACAACCCGTAATTCAGTTCATGTGTGAAGTCCTTGACATTCATAATATTGATGAACAACCAAGACCTCTGACTGATTCTCATCGAGTAAAATTCACCAAAGAGATAAAGGGTGAGTGAAAACAGGTCGGTTTTGTCTCAGGTAACACAGTAAAGGTAATTCTAAGGGAATTGTTTTAACTGGAAGCCTGGTTAACATGCATCAGAGGGGCCTGGAACTGCCAAGAGAATTGTGGTTTCCATGTGTGTAGCTCTAATCCTGAGAGAAACAATGCGGCTCTGCGGAAATGGGAGCTGAAAAACATTCCCAGTGGCTTAGAGGGGAAGAGGGAGCACGTTGTTCATTGCCTGAGCAGAGGTAAATGGCTGATGCCAACCTCTCCTAACCCAGGGTCCCTGAGGCCACCTGGAATTGTGTGTGGGCTCCTGCTTTTTCAGTGCTGTGGCAAACTGAGCACTGATTTCAAGGCTAACGTTGATTCTTTGAAAGAGTGTTGTTACAGTGAATTCTAATAACTGATTGCTTTGTGGAAAAACAAGTACCACTTGCAGCTGAAGGCCAAATTCCATTCCAAAGGAATTGCATAAGCTGCTGGTTTGAGTGGTTTCACTCCATATATGCTACTTGGGTTTGTATTTTCCCATATCCTTCGCTCCAGTGTAATTTGCAGAGAGAAAAGCCACGAAGGAGCTCAGCTCTTAAACGCTTGATGCAAGATTAGAGTACTGAAATACTGGGCAGCTAAAAAGTAAATTTGAGCTGTAGTCATAAAGGGATGTGCTCACAGAAGAGTCATGACTGAATTATTTTGTGCTAGTCCTAACATGCCCCTTTTTACATCTGCCTGTCTTCATTCTGTCTGGCAGGACACTGGAGATTAAGAAACTGCCTCTGCTTGATCTCAGGTGCCTCAGAGGCTCTGTTACCATAGTCAGAAAATACTGAAAGTTATCCCTTTGCTCTCAGACTTGTCTTTGCTGCTGTAGAGTCTGAGAGCAGAAGCCAGGACGTGACCATGTACAGCAAAACAAGCCCTGCATTAGAGCTGGCTGTGTGTGAGCAGCCCTGGGGGAGGGCACTGCCTTGATGGTGTCACAGCAGAGTAATGACAGAGCAGGGAATGGGTTCCAGATATCTGTTCATCAGCCCTTGCCTGTGGTCACCGTGCCCCACGGTTTCTTTTCTCTGTTTTCTCTTAATGCCGTGTCAGGGCAGTGGTGGTTTATTTTTGACTGTGCCGTCCTCTGAGTAATACTGATGTTCTTGATGCAATTAGTGTTGTCAGGGAGCAAGGAGGTACAGTCAGTGCTTCTTTGTGATGTCTGTGTCCCCAGTAAACTAAACACAGTCTAGTTCTGGGACCTGGGGACCTGATTTTGGGTGGGTGTTGAGTCAGTTGTCCAGAATCCACACAAACCTCAACAGGATGAGCCATCCAATCGCTTTCTCAAAGGCTTTTACTACTAGACTTGACTAGTATTAGACTTTACTACTGGAGGTGAATCCTTGGAGTACTAAGGCTCTTTTTTTAGCTGCTTTCTGTCCTGTGGGGCTGGGGAAAGACAGCAGCGTGTGGATGCTGTGCAGCCCTCGTGTGATAAGCTCAGTGCTCCCAGCAGATGTTGAGGCTGCTCTGTGTGAACAGCACACTGTGTGCACAGTCACAGCAACAGCCCCCAGAGCCTCTTGGAGCTGCCACTGTCATGATTATCGTGGGCAGAGATAAGTCTGGAGGCTCTGGTGTGTAGGCTGGGTGCTTCGAGACGGGATGCTCAAAATGCAAAGTTAAACTTGGTCAGTGAAAATGAAGAAAATCACAGGCTCAATGTGGACACAAAGCTGAGGAGAAAGATGATAAAGTAAAAAACTGGTTTTGTCCTTTTAATTTCAATTACATTGAAACTGATAGTTTGGAGAGATTTGCAAGATTGAGAATGAGAACATGAGGATATGGTGAAAACTGCTGTCCGAGTTCAGTCAGTGCTTTTTAAATGAAACTGCTAAATGAAATCCAGAAGACACTGAATATTAAATATTCTACATCATGATGATTACTTTCTGAGCATAGTAATCAGCTTTAGTCAGAACTCAAATTATAATGAAAATAAAAATGTTTAGAGAATAATAATTTATGTTTGTGCTATTTGATGCTGACCCCAAAGCTGTTACGTTCTATCATTTGAAACCTTGTCTCCTGTATACGTGTTTTTGTAGTTATGGCATCAGGTTTTTTTGATGCTTTTATGCAGGTCTGAAGGTAGAAGTGACTCACTGTGGGACAATGAGAAGGAAGTACCGTGTCTGTAACGTGACGAGACGGCCTGCAAGTCATCAAACGTAAGAGGCTTTTTGTCAGAGCATGAAATGTGTGGTAGTTTCACACTGAGTAACAGGACCTGGTATTTCATTAATTTTGGGGTGATGTTATTTGACAACTATTATTTTACTAAAATGTCTGTCTTCTCAGCTTTCCTTTACAGCTAGAAAATGGCCAGACTGTGGAGAGGACAGTAGCACAGTATTTCAGAGAGAAATACAACCTCCAGCTGAAATACCCTCACCTTCCTTGTCTACAAGTGGGACAGGAACAAAAACACACCTACCTGCCTTTAGAAGTAAGAGCCTTAGTCTGATAGATCAGCTGGGCTTGGGTGGGTTCTGTCAGTTTGTAAAACATTAGGAATCTATGCTCTTTGCAATACAAGTGTGTTTACATGTTCATCACTCTTTAATTTCACTAAAGACTGTCTGCATTTTAAAGTGTAGAAACATGAGAAAGAACATGCAGTTGCTCAAACACGTTGGAGTTGTGGTTTATAGTGACAGCATAGTGTTGTGTGTGTACAGTGTGGTGTGATCTGAGTGCTTCTGGTGTGAATTAATGCTTCTGATTTCCCTGCAGGTGTGTAACATCGTGGCTGGCCAGAGGTGCATCAAGAAGCTGACAGACAATCAGACCTCGACCATGATAAAAGCGACAGCCAGGTCTGCCCCAGACAGGCAGGAGGAGATCAGCAGGCTGGTGAGTGCCCCAATCCCAGCTCTGTGGGACACTGCTCAGAGTGACACTGGGCTGGATTACATCCATGCAAAACTTCTTAGTCTTTTCATTCCTCCTTTAACTTCAAAAGGTTTTAACTACTTTATTTTAAAATATTTTATTTAAAATGGCCTACAACAATAGCATGAGTCCATAGTACAGGCTCTTGCATTAATGACCTCTACACTTAATTTACTGTGAGGAAATGGTCAAAAAATGCTTCTGAATGAACAAACTGCAAATGAGCACTTGAATAATGAAGGAAACAGAAACCATCTCATCCAATATATCTCATGGTAGTAATTTGTTTTATTGGGGATGGGTTGATAGTGTTGAGCAGTCACATCTGAGCCTTTTTCAATGAAATTGTTGTAAGAAGAACACTTCTGCAATGTTCCTGTTAGCCTGTGGTTTGTTATACGGATTATAACCAGATACTTCAGTAACATGGAACAATCTCTCCTAGGTGAGAAGTGCAAATTATGATGCAGATCCATTTGTGCAAGAGTTCCAGTTCAAAGTGAGGGATGAGATGGCCCATGTGACAGGACGTGTGCTCCCAGCCCCGATGCTGCAGTACGGAGGACGGGTGAGGCTTTGGCTTTTCCTCTGGTTTCCATTTTGAGGAGCGATTTCCTGTACCCTTTGACTTTGCAGGGATCAGATTTTGAATAATAAACTCTTCTTTGTTATCCTGAAACTGCAAATAGCGCCGGCTGCTTCTTTTTCTGTCACTTGAGTGTCTGTTGCTTTTGTTTTCCCAGAATCGAACCGTGGCAACGCCAAGCCATGGTGTGTGGGACATGCGAGGGAAACAGTTCCACACTGGGGTGGAGATCAAGATGTGGGCCATAGCTTGCTTTGCAACACAGAGACAATGCAGAGAAGAAATTCTGAAGTAAGGCATGTCATGGTTCAGGCTTTGGACTGTTCTCTTAATGGAGTGAAACATGAATGTAGGATTACCATGAGCATTTTACCTGGGTTTAATGTGAGATGTTAGGGGGAGAATCCAGGCTGGTTTGCTTCCATGCTGGAAGCTACAGCCAAAACACTGTACTGTACTGGGTACACTGTGAGGTGTTTGTTCTGTAACATCACTGTATATATATAGTCCCTTCTGACATCTTGAACAAAGTACTGAAGGAGTCTAGACTATATTTTAGCCCTTTCTGGCCTGTGGTGTTTCACAGCTGTACAGCCTTCCCATAACAAACGTTTCTAAAATGCTGCTTTAAAAGCTGTTTGGAATCATCCTCCTTTGACAGTTCTGTCAGATTGTGCTTTGGTTATTGTGTACTGTCGCTACTGCAAAAATCCAAAAATCTCTTCATCTTGCAGGGGTTTCACAGACCAGCTGCGCAAGATCTCCAAGGACGCCGGGATGCCGATCCAGGGCCAGCCCTGCTTCTGCAAGTATGCCCAGGGTGCAGACAGCGTGGAGCCCATGTTCCGACACCTCAAGAACACCTATTCAGGGCTTCAGCTCATCATTGTCATCCTGCCTGGGAAGACACCTGTGTATGGTAAGGGCACACCTCTGTCTTTACCTGTTCAGTCAGGTATCCTTTGGAGAAATCTGCTGCCAGCATATGTTAAAAATTACTCAGAACAATCCTTTAGGCATTAGGAACCACTGTTTTGTGTCTGAAAATAAATTGGAAGCATATCTGAGTGTGCAGATAAGTTAGAAGTTACTGCAGAGTATGTACACTGAAATTGTTGTGACTTATCTAAGATCAAAATGCAGCAATAACCTCGAATGGACTCAAGTTGTCTCTTTGTATTTGTTTCCCAGCGGAGGTGAAGCGCGTGGGAGATACACTGTTGGGAATGGCCACACAGTGTGTTCAGGTCAAGAACGTCATTAAAACATCTCCACAGACCCTCTCAAATCTGTGCCTGAAGATTAACGTTAAACTAGGAGGAATCAACAACATCCTTGTACCTCATCAACGGTAAGACTCTGGAGACTGCGTTGGGTTTTCTTTTAACAGATGTGGTTACTTAGCACCCAAAATTTAAATGTGGCCAAGTTTTAAGTTAAAATATTTTTCTGATAACAGTACGTGGTATTTGAAGTAGAATTAAATTCCTTCCAGCACAGGCTCAGAGGGGTGGTTGGCCTGTTCATTAGGTCTTCAGCCAAGGTTCTTGTCAAATGTCTGATCAGTATCAAAGTTGAAATGAGGAACAGTTGTGTGAGGAAGAATATTTTAAAGGCAGTGTAAAACCATCCTGCTGCTCAAGCCCTGGAGAGCAGTATAATGTGTATGCTGGTGCTGTAGCTCAGTGGTGCCCAGGGGACCCCCAGGCTCACACGGGGCCTCTGAAGCCCCCGGCTGTACCACTCTGCTGGAGCCCTGGGGCTGCTGCCCACCAGAATCGTGCCCCAGTTCTGGCAGTGTGTTTGCAGTGTGTTTTGGGCTCTGCTGCAGAGAGTTCCAAGTTCACCTCTTGTGCACAAAGATCCCATTGTTGAGCCTTGGCCCGGGTACCTGATAAGGCTGAGACAGAAACAACCCCCACGGTGAGCAATGACCTTGTGGCAGCTCTTCAGCTATGAGTGTGACTTAGCACTTTTTTCTTTTTGAAGACCTTCTGTGTTCCAGCAGCCAGTGATCTTTTTGGGAGCTGATGTCACTCACCCTCCAGCTGGAGATGGAAAGAAGCCTTCCATTGCTGCTGTAAGTTTTATTAAATTTACATGGTGTTTTTTTTCATTTTGGGTAAATGTTAGAAAGCTAAATGCAACTCATGGACTATGTCTGTATCAAATATCTTTCAGGGCATATGTTCTTTGTTCACATTCCCAATGATATTAAAAATCATGTATTTAAAAGAAAAAACTGCTTGATACTTCAGAGTGGTTCCTTAGCTCTTTAATTTTTAAATCAAGGTAAATGGCATTGTTAAATAATATATTTCTGCAGAAATAGTCTCAAGGAAATAACACAGCTTGGTGATGTTAGCTAGTAACATTTTTTGTCTTTTTAAAGGAGAAAAATGTAATTAAAGGCCTGGTTTGGCAGTAATTTTTTTGATATTTCTTACCTTTTGTGTTGGTACAGTCCGGGAACTCAAGGTAGTGATTGGAGCCTTGGTCAGTCCTTTCCTGCTTTGTCCCCTTGGTATTTTAGTTGTCATTGATTGCAGTTATGGAAACTACACCTGTGTTTAAAGTAACTAAGGGAAGCTGAGGTTTTTCTCAGGGTAAAAGGTGAGGAAACATCACAGAAAAATGCCTGTCTGGATTATAAAAATACACCTTAGTGAGAAGCCAAATTCTGTAGGTGCATTTCAGGATACTTGGGGGCAAAAGGTGTTAAACCTGTACCAACGACAAGTTCCTGCTGAAAGTGTTACTCTGGTTGCTTAACACCAACATCTTGTACTTGGCTTTTTTGTTTTTAATTGCTTTGGTATAGATTTGAGCTTTGAAGCCTTCCCTGCTGCACTCTCCCCACAGGTTGTAGGCAGCATGGATGCTCATCCCAGCCGGTACTGTGCCACGGTGAGGGTGCAGCGGCCCCGGCAGGAGATCATCCAGGACCTGGCCTCCATGGTCAGGGAGCTGCTCATCCAGTTCTACAAATCAACACGGTTCAAGCCCACCCGTATCATCTTCTACAGGGACGGGGTCTCTGAGGGACAGTTCCGACAGGTTTGTTCAGTCGTGGGTTTCTTGAAAGATTCTGTCACTCCATAGTAGCTGCAGGTCCTGTTTGTACTGTTTGAGTTGCTTACATTTACACAAAATAATGGAGACTTTTAAAGAGAGAATTTCTTAATCTTGTTGGGTAAGAAGAGTTGCAGCTGTCTTCCTGTCTGGGAAGGAGAGGTATTCAAATTTGGGAAATCACTTATCTCTAAATACTTTCCAAGATTACCAGTTCTGTGCTAAAGTTGTATCTACTGTTAACTACACTGAGTTAGTAGATGTTGTGTGTAGATTACAGTGGAAGAAAAACCTAAATTCCTCTGTTCTTGTGCTTGTAGGTTTTGTATTATGAGCTGCTGGCCATTAGAGAAGCCTGCATCAGTTTGGAGAAGGATTACCAGCCTGGAATAACCTACATTGTGGTGCAGAAGCGACATCATACACGGCTGTTCTGTGCTGACAGAACGGAAAGGGTAATCACTGCCCTCTGAGGAGCCTTTTGGGAAAGCTTCATGTCGAGTTTTTAGGCTGCTGGAGAAAATATTAGCGTGGGCTTCTGTCCCTCTGGTTCAATGTGCATGCAGGGAAGTGTTGATTTGATAAAATGGGGCCCCAAATTGAAAAATCATTGACCTTAAGTATGTTCAAAACCCCCACAACATCACATTGGAGCTGAAGTCCATGTGACTACTCAGGACCAATCTCCAGCAGTTGTAATAGAAGAAAGTACAAAATGGTGGAACCTTTTTTTCTGAGTTAGTCAATCCAAACTGAAGCTGACAATCCTAAATACAAATGTCTGTGCCGCTCTTCAGTCTGAGATGGAAAGTTCTGATGTGCTGGAGGTGCAGTGTTGTGTAAGGGGCTGGAGAGCCATCCAGTGTCCTTGTCAAACCTCCAAGGCTGATGTAGTGGCACATTCCACATTCTGTGGCACTTCGTGTGCCGAAACCTTGCCAGTGGTGAATAGAAACTTGTATTTTTCATTACAGTTGAGCTGTATAAACAGCTGAGGCTGCACTTACCAAACCTCTTCTCTAGGTTGGACGAAGTGGCAATATTCCAGCTGGGACAACTGTAGATACAGACATTACACACCCCTACGAGTTTGATTTTTACCTCTGTAGCCATGCTGGAATACAGGTATGGTTGCTTTGTGTAAGTAAATGTGAATTTAGAACACGTTGTTTTTCTCCTTTTTGTGACGGCTGTTTACAAACAGTTATTTAGCAGGGAAATGTTCTTTTAGCTCTGTTTTATCTGAGATAAAACATTATTGTGGGACTTAGAGAATTATTTGCTTAGGAGGTGGCCTCTGCTGTACATTTAAATTTGCACTGATGGTAAGTGGTGCTTTTTAAAGTTTGATTTTTAAAGAGGTCACTTTATTTTGTAACATTCTGAAAAAAAATTCAACTTCTAAGGCTACTGCTTAAAATGTTAAAAAAAAATATCATGTGAGTCTGACCACATTGTCCTCAGTTTTGTTTAGGTTGGCTGGGCATGACTTCTTTTCCAGTTTTGAATAATTTCAATGGGTTTTTTGTCAACCTTTACTCTGTGTCTGAGCAAGCTGGTTTTTGGCCCCTTGGAAAAACAATTGTATCGAAGTTGAAGCAGAAATGCTGGGTGTAGTTGCAGCTCATTGTGCTTGATATAGCGAGGCATAAAGGACCTCGACTAAACTGATCCTTCAGATATGTTTGTTTTAAAAAGAGAGACTTGTAGCTTGGCCAAAGCACAACTATTTACCCAATTCAGGTGCACTGTAAGATTTAATTTGAGTTTCTAGTGTTTGTACTTGCAGTTAGGGTGCTCAGGAACTGGAAGGATGTAAAAGCACTGGTTATTTCTCTGGAATGTTTCTCTTTGAGAAAGAGTTTAATTGAAGGTAGGTAAAAGGTGCTGTAATTGTGGTTTAGTCATGTTGGGAGCAGATGTTGATCACTGAGGGTTATGTAGAAGGGGTTTTATCCAAGCAAGAACATTTAGAGCAATATAATCATGTGTATGTTAGACTTATTCATCTTTAAATACATCTAAGCCTGCCATAAAACTGAGCTCGTTCGGCTGCTGCTACGTAGGAGTTCACACTAGATAACCTGGCCCTTTCTGAACATCAAAACCTGCCTCGTTTATGGAAACCCAGAGAAGTGACCCTCCATCCCCATCTCTGCAGGGAACCAGCCGTCCCTCCCACTACCACGTCCTGTGGGATGACAACTGCTTCACAGCAGACGAGCTGCAGCTGCTGACGTACCAGCTGTGCCNCGTGCGCTGCACCCGCTCCGTCTCCATCCCCGCGCCCGCCTACTACGCTCACCTGGTGGCATTCAGAGCACGCTACCACCTCGTGGACAAGGAACACGACAGGTAAATCACAGCCTGTGCTCAGGGTTTAGTCCCCACGCTGCTCTCCTCTACTGTCAGGCCTAAAGCCGCCTGACTGCGGGTGATTTCTGCTGGTCTTGCGCTTAGTTTTTGTTGCCTCTAGGACTGGTGTTAAGATCGTGGCAGCTGCTGCTCTACATCAGACCAGAGTGGGTTGGAGGATTCTACTAAATAACACTCAGATTAAAAGAATTCAGTTACTGAAGTATTTTGTTATGACTTTGACGTGGTCTGAGGGAATCAAGCCACGGATTTAATTTTTTTGCTTCAGGATCAGTGTAGTCATGAATGAACCAAATGTTAAGTGCTTCCACTTATCTAGCTCCGTACGTCAGAAATATTTTCTAACCTTCAAGCCATCAATGTATTTATAAAAGGCTTATTTTTAGATGAACAAGCTGAGCAGCCATGGTGAAGAGATTTGTCAAAAGCCTCAAGGTTGCTGGGTGAATACGAGAGTTGATATTTCTCAGTGTCCAGTTCTGTCGCTGGTGCTGTGTTGGTGAAGGGTCTGCAGAGTCAGTCCTGTGGGTAGCAGCTGGGGGGGCTCAGCCTGCAGAAAAGGAGACTCAGGTGGGACCTTCTCAGTCTCTACAACTCCCTGACAAGAGGGTGCAGCCAGGGCTGGTTGGGCTTCCAGGGAACAAGGGACAAGTCAAGGGGAACCAGCCTCTTGCTGTGCCAGGGTTGGACCTCAGGAGGAATTTCTCCATGGAAAGGATGGTCAGGCATTGGAAGGGGCTGCCCAGGGTGGTGGTGGAGTCCCCATCCTTGCAGGTGTTCAAGAGCAACTGAACATGGCACTCAATACTCTGGGCTGGGTGAGGTTGGGATCAGTCACAGGTTGGACTCGATCTTAGAGGTCATTTCCAACCTCAGTGATTCTGTCAAAGAGATGCAAAAGCAGCTTTTTGATCCAAATTAATACAATTTACAGCCCTGCCTGTCTCTCCCTCGTTCCCTGCAGTGCTGAAGGGAGCCACGTGTCAGGACAGAGCAACGGGCGAGACCCGCAGGCCCTGGCGAAGGCTGTACAGATTCACCAAGACACCTTACGCACGATGTACTTCGCTTAAGTCAATGACCCGGGAGACACTCACGGAGAGGAGAACTGAGAACTTAAGCCACATACAATGTATGTTTCCAGGGGGTTGGTTTAGGGGCTGTGCCTCCCATCGTGCTGGAGCTGACGCTGTGCAGGGGCGAGAGGCTCACCCTTAAATTGACACAAGGAAGATTGTTTACTTCATCCAGGAACACAGCACTATTATGCAA
>VZDJ01000274.1:3601090-3802551 GCA_008694505.1 Cyanoderma ruficeps | reverse complement strand
AATAAACTAAAATCTATGGTGTAATTTAAAACAAAAAACAAAACCACCTTTTAGGAACAATCACAGTGATTGTTTGGAGAAGGGATGTGTGCAAAAAAGAAAATAAGTTTTTTAACCCCCGTGCATTGAGGAATCTTTCTCTCAGTATTGCCATCGAGCATTCGAATGTGAACATATCCAAGTGCATTGGAATGTACAGCACTAGCTAGGAAACAGTGAGGGGGGAAGATGTTTTGCACACTGATCCAATAATTTGAACCTAATTTAGCCAATGGCTGCCTTTGTGTCTTTTCTCACAGCTTTGGAGTTCTCAGTCCAAGAGTTCCCTTTCAAAAGCAATCCAAGAAGCTCGTGGTTCATGTGCAGGCAGTAGTGACCCAACTCTTCTTGCTCCCTGGGGGAATTTACTAAAGCTGCTGTTTTACCTAGTCCAAAAGTTTCAATTTTTTCCTATCTGGCAAGTCAAATCTGTTGAAGCTTCACGTGAGATCTGATGTCCCAGGTTTTCTGGGATGACATACAGTAACCACCAGAACTGAAACTTTAGAGCTAAGGTCTTTTTGGAAAAAAAAGAAACCTGCTACTTTACTTGCTGCCTCTCACACCTTAATGTGATTCATATGTATGTGTGTTTGAAGTTTAGCTTCCTTTTGTTTCTTTTATATTTATTAGAGTAATAATAATGCTTTAATTTAATTATTACAGAACATATGGTCAACATCAACTTTTATTTTTTAGAAATGTAATCATGTTTATTTTTAAAAAAAAAGAAACTGACAACTTGTTTTGCTATCTTTTAGTGCAATAAGCATTCTAAAGAAAAACTGTGTCCATTGAGCTGTACTGAAGCAGTGTCTGTACCACGGACTGTGGGAGAATGGACACCTCCAGGATTTTAAAAGGATAAAGTAAAAGCCTTAATTTTGAAAGGAAAGTTTTATAGTCAGAAGGAATCTTGAATTTTCCTTTTTTAAATCAAAAAAAAAATACAAAAAATGCTTCTAAACTTCTGCAAGCTTTACTTGTCGCTGCAGTCTTTTGATTTAACAAAGGAATTGGCCTTATTTTTGGCTTTGAAATGTGGAACATATTTGAATTAAATGGACAGGGTTTTGTATTAAGATCTCAGTTTTTACATGCTTAGTTAAACCTATTTGACATCAGTAAAATGTCTGGAATTAATAAAAGTTTTTAGGCTTTTTTCCTCTTTGATAGTGACTTTCCTTTTAAAATTAAGTTATTGGTAACTTCATTTCACTTTGCAAATAAAGAGGGCTGGGATAGTTCTAACATGTTAAATCACCGAAATGTGAAACAAACCAATGGGACTCTTTCATTCCACTTTAAAACCAATGTTTAAGATGTCAGAGACGAGCGTTTATTCAACGAGGGGACTGGGGAGTTTTGCACTTTGTAAACTCGTGAACTGCATTTTTGACTGTTTTTATTTGCACTGGTTCATAGTATATTTACTGCAGCTGTTTGTATGGGCATTGCTGTGATCCCAGCCCTCCCGACCTCCACCTGCTCTCACATGAAAACCTGGTTGGTCTAAGTAGCTTCTCTCCTCGTTCTCACCAAGTCCGCTGTTTGCCAATATACTGTATTTTGAGCCTAAAATCTGAGCCCATTTTGCTTCACCAGGCATGAACCCCCTTTTTTCTGCCAGAACAACCAAGTACTGTATTTTGTGCGTTTTGTATATTGTATGGAAATGTCCGTAGTGCTGTTCACAACACTGTCTGCAAGAGCTTTACTAACAGCTGGTGTAGATACCTATTTTCTCTCTCAAAATCAAGGAAAATAATGTAAAAGACTAACTTGGCAAAGCTAAAATTGCACTGGAAACAGTGGTGGGGGTGGGCATGGCTGGGGGTGCTCGGAGGGGAGCTGGAGGTGGCTGGGGGGGCTCGGCAAGCCCCGAGGGGTTGGGGACCCCCGGAGCCAGGGGGTCCCAGCTCGGAGTGCCCTGTCCCTGCCAGTGCCTTTGGACACACCTGGTGCAGGGAGGGGGGTGCAACCGAGTCTTTTGAGTGAGGTGATTTCTCAGTGAGTCTCTCAGATGTTTTTTCCCCAGTCTGTGACCTGACACTTTTCTCCTAAAGCTCTCTAAGTAGCAGTGCCGTTTGTAAAAGGTTCAGCTTAAGCTTTATACAGAAATTTCTTTTGAAACAGAGACTTTTTTTTTTTTTTTTAAAGAAACTATTTTACAAAGAGTTCTTGTGGACTTCTGGCATTTAGCTGAAAATTCCTTTTTACAAAGCCTTCTAACTCTCCTTTCAAAGCCGCTTCTCATCCTGCCCACGCTCAGTGACTCGGATCTGAGAAGCTTTTTTGCTCAATACTTTCACCAAAAACTAAAGAAACTTCATTGGCAAAGTGACTTCAGTTGTCAAGGTAACATTGTACCTGGTTTTCATGTGAAGAGTATTTGGAAGTTTTAATCTCTCTTCTTGGTTTTGCAAATATCTACGTCAAGTGCCGATACTTCTTTGTATTACGATATCAAGTTACTGACGTTGTGAGGGCCACACATTTATGATGCTGTAGCTGCTATATTTATTTAAATGGAGATGGACAATTACTGCACTAAGGAATGAGGAGAAAAGCAAGGAATCAAGGTTAGTTAGATATCTTGGGTTTTTTTCAAAAGAGAATTAATGGTGTGAAATATCAAGTGTAACAAAGGGTGCTGTCATTTTAACTGAGATTAAATAGCCAGATATTCTTCTTTTGTTTAAAAACATATATATTTTGCTGTTTGCAGTTTGGGGGTGGGGGGTCGGGATAAATGGTACCTCATCTGTGGTGGCAGTTTCCAGTATATTTTCAGAGTATATGGATTTCTTTTATTTTTGTACCTGCTCTCCTTGAAAAAAAAGAAAAAAAAAAAATCTCAAATTTTATGTGCTGTTTGAGGAAATCTTGAGTGGCACAGCAGATCCCCCTCTCCGGCTGGGAGCTGGCTGTGGATAGTCCAAAGAGGGATATGGGCACAGGCTGATGGCTCTTCTTGCTTTGCAGACACCGGCCTCGGGTTTCTGCCTGTGGAGAAAAGCAGTTCCCATCTCCTCAGACACTGCACCGAGACCTCACTTGTGCTGAACAAGTGCCACTAAGTGCTCCCGCGGTGGGGGCAGGCCCAGGGCCCTGGGAGCAGCCCCGGGGTATCCCTGAGCCTCTCCTCACCCAGCCAGCCCTGCCCAAACCTCCCACCTGGCCACTGCTAGATCCAGAGCTGGAGAGAATCAAGAATGTTTGTGGTTGAGGCGTTAAACTCGCGACATTTGCCAACAGGAGGAGTGACTCCGCTGTAAGTCGCCTTTTTTCCCTTTCTAGGGACTTGAGCCGTGGCCATTTGACTCAGGATCGCTGTGTCACTGTTCCATGTGTCATCTGGTTACACGTGTCCAAAAGTTATTTTTATAGGATTCATTCCGCTGTTCTTTTGGGAGTTTGGCCACAGCAATGGTTTCCAAGAGTAAAATGGGTTTCTGGAAGTTGTCAGTCAAATTATTTCAAGATGCTCTTGGTCCTAAATGATTTCCACTGATTTCCACTTCTTCATGTAGAAATACGTGTCCTATAAAATGCTCAACATGAGATACCATGTAGTCTGCTGTAAAAATTCCAGCTACAAGTACTGGTTTTCTACTAGTCTTAAAGTTCACTCTGGTGAAATTCCAAGCTCAAGCTTGAGGGCTTTTTTTTTTTTTTCCCTTATACCTTCTTCATATCTCATCCACTTTTGGTATTTTGGTATTTTCTCCATTTTGTGAACTGGGAGTTTAGAACCTTATTCAAAGCACTTTTATAACCAAGGAATCAAAAGCTCAGATTACGTATGTTGGACCTGTAAATTCGGTTTTCAAAGGTGGTTGTTTCTAAATGGCCATCATGGTCTCTGGTCAGGCCGGGCAGATGCTCTGTCCCTTTCAGTGCTGTGGAGTTTCATGGCTGCTACAGGCAGTTGATTGGATCTAGTGAAAAATTCCATAGGGGTGTCAAAGGGAAAGATTTCTGTCTTTTCTACCCAATGATGGTACTTTAGGTTGATGCTGTGTGTTTGGAATATCATTTTTGGTTTGGCACATGTTGAAATCAAACTTCACTTAGCCAATTCACTCCTTGTTTTTGTAAAATGTCGTGGTTGGAGCTTGAGCTCGTTGATGCTTTCTGCTGGTAGAAGATTTTTGTACTTTCAGTAGTTGAGGTATGAGCAAGATGGATACAGGATCCTACATCTTACCTCTCGAGCAGCATCTTAAAAATCCTGATCTCCGTTACACTAAAACCCAAATTGTTGTCCCCTGAGCAGACAAAGGTGCATCTGGAGGGGAAGGAGTTGTAAGGGAGAGGCGTGCGAGGGAAAATATCAAAGCATTGGTTTGGCAGGAATGAGGGTGTTGGGGAGACTCCATCCACTTTCCATCCCACATGCCCTGGCCTTTCACATCCTGTCTGAGGTACCCCCTCACCTGACACGGGTTGTTACCGTAGGGTCCTTTTGAAACAAAGCAGTTCCACTGTTTAAAACTTGGAGTGACTTTTATTTTTTTTTAAGCAAGACAGTCCTCAGAAAGTGCCTTTTTAGAAGATGGTGCTGTAGATCTTTATTTTCCAGTTGTACGTGGCTGCAAATTTAAGATAAATTATTGAAAATGCCAAGTGTTTGATGGTACCTTTTAGGTACTTTCAAACATCAGCTTCTCTGAGTCAGGACCAAGAATAACCAGGAAGGTGTTTTCCTTTGGAGGGAGAGGCATTGAGGAGCGATCACCAAATTCAGCTTGTAGGCTGGGGTTAGGTTGGGTTTGGTCAATGTGATTTACCTCTTCATATTGAGGGGGGCTGGGGGTTTGGGGTGTGGGAGAAGCCATGGGGACCTGATTGATGCCGAAAGGAATCCGTAGCTCCCAAAGGATGTCTTCTCTTAGGGGAAGCACATTCCTAAAGATGGAGACAAACTGAAGGGTGTCTTAAGAGGATGTCTTAAGGGATGGCCTGGGAGATGGCTGGTCCTCACATGGCCCGTGTGTGCTGGGGGTGGATCAGTGGGTGTTCTGATTGCCAGCTGGGAGCTGGGTGCTCTGGATGGGAGCAGCTTGGTGGCCGGGCGATGCCGCGGGGCGGGTGGGTCCATGCTGAGTTTGGTGAGCGTTCCTGCAGTCAGGAAAAGCTGTAGACTAGACTATTAAACACTGCACCTCAGTAACCTTGTAATGCTGCATAAAGTAATAATAATAGCAAAGTTGTGCTTTGATGACACTGTAATGTGCTTGCACATGCCTGCAAAAAAACACTTCCCTTTCCTTTGGTATCGGTCTGAGTAGCAATTATGGGACTTTTCTTTTATGATGAGCCTTGTCCTTTGTTGTGGTGTTGCTGTATATTTATTGGTGGTCTGTGTGCAGCTCATAGGTCTGTGTGTCTGCTCTGTGTGTTGCTTTTAACATTTATTTTTAGGCAGGAGAAGTTTCTGAATGTTTTGGTTTTCTTCTCCAAAGAAAGTTGGCTTAACCAGTCGTGTTTGAGAGGAGACAATTAACCCGCTCGCCATAGACAAGTGCTTCATTGGTACCTTGTTTCTCTACAACTAAATGATTTTGTGCATTTTATTACTGTTTATAGTGTTGGGCATTCAAGATGTGAAATAATCTGATGTCAGGATATTTTTGAATATCAGGAGCTTAACCGCAGAACTCACTGAGTAATTCCAGGTGGTCTCTTTGCAGGAATCTGTTCAGACTTTTTCTAGGAGTAAGCAGAGCCTCTGGACATCATCAATGAAATACGTGGGGTTCAGAGTCCCAGCATTGGGCAGTGCCCTTGCTGAGTTGCCCACACCTCGTTGTTGAGGGGATGCTGCAGCTCCCCAGGCACAAGTTGACTCTCTTTGCTCTGTAATTTCTTCTGATTCAAGTTCGAGACATGATCCAGTGTCTCTTGTAGCTTGTACCAACTTTCTTGTCTTATTACAGTGCCCAGTGCCACTGTGTTGGTATTTAAGCTTGCCATGATGTTCAATTATTTTATATTTCCAATTTCTCAATGTTACTAGGCTGGGGTTTAGAAAGCATTTTTCAGTCTAAATTCTGAGCCAAAACTGTGTCTCCTGACCTTTTTAGTAGTAGCTGTTTGTACCTTTTAGACTAAAAAGGGCCAAAAATCTCGCACCATCAGCTTGTTTGCAGCAATACTCTCCATCTCCTCCCCTGCCTGTCAACCAGCTGCTTTGTTTCTCTCTACATTTAGCTCATACTGAACCTGTTGAGATTTAGAAGTTGCTGCCTCTTCTTCTTTCTATCAAAAGGAATGAACTTGCACCTGATGAAGCAGTTTTTCTGTTGGACACAAATTTCTTGCCTTGGTGTCCATGAGCTGCCACATGCGAGGTTTAATTCTTGTAGAAATGTTTCTGTTGCAGTCATTGGAGGGTGCATGATGGTTTAAAGTATCCAAATTAAATAAGAGCTAGCAAACCACTGAAAAAAAGACATTCTTAAAATACTTTAAATAAAAAAAAAACAAACAGCAAACCAAAACACGACAAGGAGCAGGTGGACAGGGAGGACCTCCTCAAGGAGATGGAGAACCTGTGGGATATCGGGATCCTGTGGCTGTTGGGACAACTCTGCAAGGGAAAGAAAAAAGGTGGAAGAGGCAGAAAGGGCAGACTCAAACTAACAGCACAGTAGGAGTTACTCAAACTCCTTTAAAAATTATCAAGTGGGAAAATCAAAACAGAATATTGATGCTAATGGAGAAGCAGCAGAGCCTCCTTTGCCTCCTGTAGCAAATAAAAAAAGCAAAACCTGACAGCTGGTGTTTTCCTTCAGTACCTTTCTGTGCTTGAAAAGGCCTGTAAGAATGATGAGAGTGAACTTTTAGGAGGGCCTGTTGCCACAGGATATGGGGTGATGGTTTTTAACTGAGGGAGGTTGGTATGAATTAGATTTAAGAAGCTTTTTACAATGTGTGTGATGGAACACTGGTTGCCCAGAGAAGCTGTGGCTGCCCCATCCCTGAAAACATCCAAAGTGTCAGGTTGGACAGGGCTTGGAGCAGCCTAGTCTAGAGGTCCCAGGTCACAGCAGGGGGATATGTCTGGGTGAGCTTTAAAAGATCCCTTCCAACCCAGACTACTCTATTATTCTGTGACTGCTAATTCAAAAACTAATATATGAGGGGGAAAAGCATGTTCCTGTATATTTTTAGGGATGCCTCTTCTTCTCCAGGACCGTGCTGCAAGCAGGTGGCAGTGCCTGTGACAGCTGCCCCCTGAAATCCAACTGTGGTTTTATCCAAACCTTGGAATCTCTTGCTTGGGTGAAACAGATGCAGCTTCCTGTGGATCCGTTCAGACAGCACCGACCCAAGGGGTTTTGTGAGCAATATGTGGCCCTTTTGTACAACACAGATGTTCTGAGAGGTTCCTGGTTGCCTGGAGGTGTGCCTGGCTCCCAGGAGCAGCAGCAGGCAGGTGGAGAAGTCATTTTGCTGTAGCACTGAAGTTGCCCTGCTCTTAACTCAGCTCTTACCTACCTCCCCATTCCCTGGCCAGTCTCTCTCCCTCCACTGCCTGGATGGAATTAGCCATGTTGAGGATGCTGTGGCTGTGTGGAGCCCAGATCAGCTGTGGATGTGAGGGTGGGGGTGGGATGGTGACAAAAGCCTATAGAAACAAAGGACTGGGTAGGAGGTGGGTGGGTGTCAGGTGAGCTGTGATCAGCTCACGCCTTTCAGGGACGTTGATGGGGACATCAGACATGAGCTTGGATGTCCTGAACTGTTTGTGTTGGACTTGAACTCACTGAGAGCAAGTATGTGCCTTTTTCTGACCAGGAACAGAGCTGTAAAAACCTGTATTTGCATTGGTAGGATGGTTAGTATTTTTCTTGAACTGTTTTTAAAGCTCAAAGTCCTTGGTCAGAGTTGGTTTTGTGTTGAATTACTTAATCAAAGCAAGCCCTGAATTATTTGTGAATTAGAACTACCCAGAGAGGAGAAGCTTTTAAAATAAGTGGTTTCTGGAGAGTAATGTCATCAAATAAACCTACTTCCTGGTAGACTTGCAATTTTTTAAAAATAAAATTTAACCTTGATGTGTTTATCTAATGAGAATCATTAATTCTGCCTTTATTTGAATGTTGCCTGTCCAGTGATGTCCTCACTCTTTACTGTGCTCCTGCAGCTTCCATACACTCCATTGCCTCTCCCCTCTCCACCCATTTGGAGGTTGCAGGGACATGGGGAATGTTGTCCAGTGAATGTCTGGGAGCAGGGCAAAGCTCTGACTCAGTGGGGACGTGGAGGTGAGGATTAAACATCACAGATAAGTTCAAAAAGCAGTTTGCCAGCAGCAGGAGGTGGCGATGTCTGGGAACAGAATCGTGTGGTCATTTGGGTGTGGAAAAAGGAACAACCACCCATCCTCTGATACCAGGTCCCCATTGTAGACACTGCACTGTGCACAAGTAGGCACCTGGGTGCTTAGATGCCAGTTTGGGCTTTAAGCTGCTAGAAAAAGTGGATTTTCAGACCAGAATGGAAGAAATTTTCCAACAGGTTCTATTTGAAGCTGCTTTGAGACATTGGCAAATTGTCCAGCCAGGAGCTCTGGAACCAGCTGGCTCTGAAGCAGGTTCCCTTTCTGACCTGGGGGAAACGATTCTGCCTCATTTTTCATCTAGAAAATGTTTATGATGATTCGTGTCGCCTTACGAGAGTGAGTTACTGGGTGGTCTGAGGGGGAGCCGTGTTGTGACAGTGGTAACCTCACGATACAAACCTGTGCATTTGCACGTTTGCATCTTCCAGTGAATCCAGTTGTTTGGAGCCCATCCCTGCTGGGACCTGGAGCTCTCCCCTCCCATCCCATTGCAGTTCTGCCCGAGGCTGAAGCCACTTGGGGTCAGTCCCATGTTTGCCATCCTGCTTTCTTTAAACTAACCCATTTTGTCGTAAAACAGATGCTCAGAGGGCAAGTTTATTTAAATGAAAGGGGTTTATTTTCATTGCTGAGAATTACACAGGTCTTTCAAACGCATTTGGCAGTTGGAAAATTAATGCTGTAACACTATCTAGCAACACAAAAATATGGCTGTATGTTGAGTTTAGGGCCGTGCTTGCCCATAAATCATAGATCCACAACCCATTCCAGTACAGGTGTGCAAAAGTTAGCTTTTAAAATAGTGACTAATAAACTTTCATTTTGCTTACACTTGCAAATCTCTTAAATATCTTCAAAACCAGTTTCTTTGATAGAAAATACATGTCTTGGTAGGTAGTGTCCACTCAGATGTAATAGCAAAGTGATGCCCACTGGAGCAATGCTGAATTTAAAGAACTTTTTGAAGTTTTGGCACCTGATGGTGTACCAGCAGAGTGAAAACTTGAATATTGCTCCTGAAGTAGAGAGGATAATTGAACACCAACAAAACTTGGTGAGAGGAAGAATGCCAGAGATGGAGTTTGGCTTCTGGCAACTTTGCAGTGCAGAATGGCTTCTTCTGGGTATTCGCTTTTGTGCATCACTTCTCTTCTGTGGCTGTAGTGTTAACCTTTTTTTTGAACTTGATTTCTGTTTTTCAGTGAAATCTTCTCATTTTTACAGTTTTCAGTGTTGAATCTCACCTAGAGACAACTACATGTTGTTTTCCCTGTAGAAAAACCTGCTTCTAGCTCATTGTATTTGGTGTCTGTTTGCAGGCAGGTGTGAAAAGTGAGCTGCAGCACAGCAGTGGGGCAGGCAGAGCGAGTTTTGGGTCAGAAAATGTTGGTTTTACAGGCACTGGTGTACAGATCAGCATTCCAGGGGAGCAGTGACACTTTGGGCTCACAGGGTAAGAAGCCTCCCACCTGCTCTTGTCTCCTCCCTTGGTATAAGCAGTTCAGCTCCCCAGGTAGCCTCATGGTGGATAAACAGTGCTTGGTGGGGAAAAACTGGGCTGTTCACCTGGCTGGAGGTGTGTGATCATGGACAAGGACATTGTCTGTCAGCAGGTGTTACTTCAGAGCTTTCACAGTAATTAGTAGCATTTGGTTGTGAGCCAACATTAAAGGATTTTCAGAAGAAGGTGGGTCAGGTGGCATTGTGTGTGCCATAAATACCACTGGCCAGTGAGGTGTGTTAGTTTTGGAGACTGCTGGAAGCAATGTCACACGTAAAAATTCTGCATATTTAATGCCATGTGTTTAAATCGTTCCAAAAAAGAAAAAGTCATGCTGTTTGGGATTCTTTTTCTGAATAAAATTCTAATAAACCACTCCGGTGGATTGATCCTCTCCCATGTGTCTGCTTTTTCTCATATGCTGGTAACTGCTCCCCTGTTCTGGTGTCCCATTGCTTCGGCAGGAGCGTGAATGTGTTCCCACCGTGAAGGTCCTGGGGGCTTTCGAAGCAAAAGGGAAATGTTTCAAGAGTAAAGTAGAGCTGTGACTTGAGACGTTGCACAAATAGATTGTAGATGGATGGCAAACAAAGTGGTTAAAAGCCTTTATTTTTACTTAACCATCTTGACCATGTGTGCCTCTTTGTACCGTGGGCTGCAGCCGTGCGGGGTGGGAGGGAACGTGTCGGTGTTTGAGATGTACTTGCTAAGCAGAAGCCGTGTCCTCTGCCCCTTCTCCCTTTCTGGACAAATTGTTCTTGCCAAAATTTTCTACCTGTTGCAAGAGTTGCTTTCCTTCCAGCACAGTAAAATGTCGACTTCTTTCACTGTTCCTTCCCTCTCGTAGGCATCTGTAACCTCTGTACGACTGTGTATAGGACACAGCAGTCATCGATCTCTGCTGGCTATAGATACCATCAACTTGAGTGTATTGTAAACGAACTGTATTCATTTGAAAAATAAAATTTTTTTGAAATGCACAGGTGTGAGACTTTATTTGCATCATTTGGATTTATTACCAAAGCAGGGAACAGATGGGGGTGTTGGTCTGGGTGGGGGGATGTGGAGGGAGGCACCAGGCACATCCAGGCACAGAAAACCATTTACTTTCACTCTTTTTTTGTATCTTAATGCCTTTTAACTAAATTTAAAAATAATTAGAAAAAGGCAAGAGCTTGTCAAAGTGCCCACAGCCGTCTTGGGGCAGGATCGCTGCTGTGGAAATGGGACAGGGCTCTGCACGTGGACACCACCGGCTCCCTCCTGCTTTTATGGGTCGTTTCGTGGGATTTTCTTAAAACAATATTATTTGTCGCTAATTTGGGCGCTGCTTTGCTGCGGTTTGTGGTGTCCCTGTCACCGACACCCGCCCAAGAGCCGCCGCCGGGCAACGGCCCCGCGCGGGCCCGGGGCGAGAGCGGGGAACGGCGAGGGGACAGCGAGGATCGGCCGGGAACGGTATGGGGACAGCGAGGGGACAGCGGGGATCAGCCGAGAACGGTGAGGGGAGAGCGGGGATCGGCCGGGGATAGCGAGGGGACAGCGGGGATCGAGCGGAAAAGGTGAGAGGAGAGTGGCGGTCAGCTGGAACGGTGAGTGCAGAGGGCGAATCGGCCGGTAACGGTGAGGGGACAGAGCGGCCCCGGCCTGGCCCGGCCCTGGGGCGGGACGAGAGCACGGTCGGTGCGGAGGAGCTGAGTGCCTTCATACCAGCCGGGGTGAGGCCCCTTCCGAGCTGGCGGCTGAGCCCTTTCCCTCTTTCCCCTCCACCTGTGCCCTGCGGCCCTTTGTGCCCTCCCTCCGGGCGCCTTCCCTTCAGGAGTTCCTGGGCGGCACATCCCCATCCTCCCTCGGTGTCGGTGTCTGTGCTCCCGGAGCTCCAGCCCGGTTCCCGCGGGGCCGGGGGCAGACATGGGATATCCCGCGGCCAAGGGATGCTGTCCCAGAACTGCCCCGGACCGTGGGTTTGGGCACCTGCAGCCCCCTCGGGAGCTCCTCGAGCACAGACACCGACACCGAGGGCCTTTTGGACCTTCTGGAATGGGGTCTGCAGTTTCTGCCCGTTGTGCAGGGTGTGCTGGGTAAAAAAGAAGCCGAAACACTCTGCTGTTCCATCAAAGCCCAGGAGTTCCCTGGGACCACAGCCCTGGGCTCAGCCTTCAGCAGCAGCACAACGGAATCAGTCATGTCCTTGGCCGTTTTTGTCCAAGCTCAGTAAACAACCATATGGAAGCTGGTGCTGTGATCAGCTCCTTGTCCCTGCAAACAGTTCCATTCCTAGGGAGGGACAGGTGGGACAGGTGCACAGGTGGGACACCTGCCCTTGTGCTGCCCTATTTTAAGGACATATGTCTGCGTTAGGCCACGTGCCAGGTTGCAGCTTGCTGCTGCTTTTCTCCTGAAGAGCTCTCTAGTTTTTGGCTGCAGCTCCATTTTGGGTGTATTTCCATGAATAAACACATAAATCCTCCACTCCCTTTCAGTCACCTGTTGAGCAAGATGGCCTCGCTGAGTGTAAAGCCGGGCCAGCGCTTCACCTTGCCCGACTGGCAGAACAACTCCATCCTCATCTCAGCCGACGCTGAGCAGCAGCGTTATAATTCCCATCATATCCGGCAGGAAGGACGAGCTCTCCGCAATGAAACCGGCAACCAGGTGAGCCCTCTGGCAGGGGAGCTGCTCACAGGTTTGTCAGGATAGTGGGCTGAGTGTCTAGATTTGGGTGTTTGAATGAGGGAATAAAGGGTAGATGTGTACAGAACACGTTAAATATGGCCATTTACTCCCTGTAAACCCACCTGCAATGATGTATCTGCACTGTCACGAAATCCCCGAATGTGTTTCTCACATTCACTGCCACTCATGCTGTTTTCTGTGTTCTCCATTTGTGTAAATTACTGTGATTCCAAATGTGTTGTATTCCTGTGAGAGGCTCAGTCAGTCCTGAAAACAGGGAAGGGCTTCAGCAAGATTCACAACTACAATTTTAAAAAGAATAATGGCATTTCTCTTTAATTCCAGGCAAAATGGGATGAGCACAACAGCCGAACCCACCTCAAAGATCGTATTGCCTGTGTGGACAAATGGAGAGAGGCCCTGGCCAGATGCCTCACAGACATAGATTTGGAAATTGATGCCTTAACTAAAGTAAGTTGAGAAGGCAGATGGCTGGAAATGAATTCACACTCTCAACATGTGATGTGAAATAATTGAGGCTTGTCTAGTGCAATGGGCAAACCCATCTGGAGTTCAAGGGAGGCTTCTCACTAGATATATTTATATATATGTATATTTTATACTGAGACCCATACTTCATGGAATGACTTCCTGGAAAACAAACCACTGTGTTCTTGGCTGAGCCAAGCCATGTCATGCAGCTGTATATTGCATGCTCCTGTTTGGATTTCTGGGTGGATTTTGTTGTTTGGACTTTTTATAAAGCTCTGAAGGATAATAAGAAATACGTTAACACCATCTTTCAAAAATCTTTGGGTTTAAATAGAGAATAGCAGTGGGAGATCTCTGATGCTGTGAGTTCTAAACTCAGAGGCTTCTGCTGCTTCTGGAGTTGTTAACCCCCAGAGAGGTGTGATTGCAAATGGCAGGTGTGATTGCAAATAAGGTGTTTGGCTCTGGCAATTTTTATTTCAGACTTGATAAAAGGTTTCAGAACTGCAAGGACAATATGAGTCCCTCTTAATGATGGTATGGGTGGGTTCCCCTTCCTTTCTCTCTCCCATCCCTAAAAGATCCCCCCTAGACCTGGCTGATTGCTTCTTCCAGGTGAAGGAAGCAGCAGAAAATGCCATCCAGGCAAAGAACTTGTGTTTGGATGTTGCCATTGAGTGCCTGACGCTCCGTGAGAGCCGTCGTGACATCGATGTGGTGAGGGATCCTGTGGAAGAGGAGCTGCTCAGGGAGGTGAAGGTGATTGAGAAAACCAAGAAGGAGCTGCAGCAGCGAGTGGATGATGCCTTCAGACAGCTCTGGTGAGGAGTGACAGCTTTTGGTCGATGACTCTGCTCTCCTTGCTTGGCCCCAGACACTTAATGTGCCTCTAACGCCACACTGAGATGGGCAGGCAGGCAGGGAACCACACAGGAACCCTGGATGATTTTCAGGGTGTGGGGCTTGGCAGGGAAGGGTGTGTCAAGGGCGACTTCACAAGCACCCTTTGGAAATTTTGTCCCAAGATCTCTTGTGGCGCCTGCCTTGGTTTAGGAATCAGCGGCCACGAGGTGTTAAAGCTCCCAGGCCCTGATACTCTGTGGGAATCCTTGGCAGCTCCCTTCTCCAGGGTGACACCAGCACAGAGCCCAGGGCAGCCAGGCAGGCAGTGCTGGGGAGGTCGGGCCCAGTTCCCAGCGAGGGTGGGAGCTCATCATTCATTTCACAAAGGTGACTGACATGGTGATGAAGGCTTTGGGAATTGTGAGCTGCCCCTGCCCTGGGCCTGCTCCCTGCTGACTCCAGCCTGGCTCTCCACAGCCTCTTAAAGGAAGCTCGTCAGCAGGTGATTAGTGACCACAAGCACAAGGTGGAAGCGCTGGAACTCGATCGGCAGTGCATGTCCTTCAATCCCACCTCTGGCAACATCTCCTTCAAGGTCAACCCAACACGGATCCCAGATGGGTAAGGAAAGAATGTGTCCTTGTGTGGCCAAATCTGCCTCGAGCCCTGGGATGCTTTTTCCTTCCATGCTGTATCCAGGCTGGATGGGTACAGTTCTGGAGAGAGCTCAGAACAGAAGTTGGCTGTGGCATGGGGAAGCCACAGACTTTTGGGAGATAGCTAAATTGTCACCACAAAGCCAACCTGGCCTGTGGCAGGTGGTTCCTTTAAAATGTCTTGCAAATACTCAATTTATTTTTGTAACTGATTTGTTCACAAATACTCAATTTATTTTTGTAACTGATTTGTTCACAGATCAACTGCACTTAGTGAGTGGGAACAGAACAGCCATTGCAACAAGCAGCGTGCTGAGGCAGAAATTAAAGCCTCAGTTGATCTCCGAGGAGCAATCACACTTTCCATTGCCCAGGTAAACTGCTCCCTTAGCCCAGAATCTGTGGTGCCATGCTGGATCTGGTGTGGGGGAGTGACAGGCATGTCCCTGGATCTGTCTGGGAGCAGCTGCCCTCCTGGTTTAAGTAGGAGCCTGGTTATGCTGCAGAGGTTGCAGCAGTCTCAGCAAGCTGGAGGACACGTCCCTCCCTGTCCATCGATCCCTGCCTTTTGGCTACTGGGGGAGTGTGACCTATACACATGTGGCAGCAGCCAAACCTGGCTGGTTTTGCTCCTGGGCTTGTCTCAACCTTCCAGGCACAGCTTGGGTGGGGACACAGACACCTTGCAGCCATGTGTGACTGGAGCCGTTCTCTCCTCAGACAAACAATGAGCTGGATGCTCAGCGTATAGCCACAGAGTTTGCACTGAGGAAGAGGATGAGAGACATGGAAGCAGCCCTTAATGAGCTGAGATGGCAGGAGCAGAACGTAAGTGTTGTTTCGTTGGTCATTGACTACAACCCTGGCTGGGAATGGAATCCCAAAGGTTGTTTGTTACAAGGAAAAGGACTCGGCCTGAGCGTAGTTTCCACGTTTGCTGTTCAGATGATCCTAGCAGTCTCCCACCTCTCACCAGTGTTTCTCTAGCACTGCTTGGCAGCACTGCCAGGTTTCAGCCTTTTTGTTTCACCCCTTTTCTCAGCAGCACCATCCTCATCCACGTGGAAGCAGAGGATTAGAAGCCCTTGAATAAAATCTGTCTAGCAAAAATTTCCAGAGACATGGGGGCAGTTTCCCAGTCAGTCTGTATCCCGGGTTGTCCCTCATGACACATGTCTATCCTCAGACCTTGGATGAAATTGCTGAAATGGAGGAGGAGATCCGGCAGCTGGAGGAAGACATCCGGAAGAGAACGCTGGATCTGAAAGTGGCTCACACCCGCCTGGAGACGCGCACGTACCGGCCCCACATCGAGCTCTGCCGGGATCAGGTACCTCCCCTGGTGTGGTCCCTGCAGGGAACTGACCACGAAGGGGGCTCTGAAAAATGTGGATGAGCAATGGATGCTGCAGTGACACAGCAAAGCAAGGAAATAACATCAGAGCTGGGAGAGAGGGAAATGAGGGAACCGTGGCCTTTGTCAATGCCCTGTTAAGTGCTGTCCCCTCCTCCCTGCAGGCTCAGTACGGACTGACAGACGAGGTCCAGCAGCTGGAGGGGATAATCCGTGCGCTCCAGCAGAAACGGACGGAGTCACAGTGAGTGTCCTGCTGTCCAGGAACACCAGTGCCCTGCGCTGCCCTGAGCCTCTGGGTGTGGCTCTGGGTGTCCCTGCTCTGGGCACACCTCCAGCACCTGCCTTTTGGTGCTTGTGGTATTTGGGCTCATGAGGGGCAGCAGTGTTTGGGCTTGGTGGGTGTGGGGTACAGGCACAGGGGGTCTGGGCTGTGGGAGGATTGGGGCTCCCATGGCCCCTGCTTGACTCTGAATTCATCCAGGCCCTGACTGTTCCAAAAGGGACAAAAAAGAGTGACAAGGAAGGAACAGAAGTGCTGCTGTTGGGCTGACAGCTCCCTGGGTGCACATCTCTTGCTGCCCTCCCAGAGCAGTGTGTGGGTTGACTATTCACCGCCCAAAACAATGAGTATCTGATGAGTTTGCTCTTGTACAGGGCCAAATGCTGCCAGAAAGTGGGAAGTTGGGTGTTTCCTGTCCATTTTAAAATCATGGAATATCCTGAATTGGGGAGAGACATGCAAGAATCACTGAGACCAACTTCTGGCCCTGCACAGGACACCCCAACAATCCCACCCTGTGGGATTTTCCAAATGTTCCTTGAGCTCTGGCAGGGTTAGGGCTGTGACCATTCCTGGGGAGCCTGTTCCTGGGAGGCAATGCAGTATTTGATCCCAGCTCCTGTCTCTTCTGCACATTCCCAGGGATGCCTTGGACGCTCTTTACCGACAACTTCACCGCATTCGGACCGATATTGGCTACAAAACCAATTCTCTGCAACTGGACAACAAGTGCATGGACACCCGGAGAAAACTCGTGGTCTCCGTGGAGAAGTTTGAGCCAGAGGTCGACGCTGTCAACCGCACCAGGGACCTGCCGAGGAAGAGTCAGCTGGAGCTGGCTTAGCGCGCCGGGAATTGTGCAAGCGCGGGAGGGGAAAACTCCCGGTGATTCAGTTCCGTAGCGAGGACAAGCGACATCTGCGTCGCGTTTGGGGAGAATGGAATTCTCCTCCTAGTTTATTTTATAACTGTCTGGCCCTTGGATGATGTTTACAGCCTCCCGCGCTCCGAGGAGATTTATAAACAATAAAGGGCCTGTCCCCAGTTGTCATCCGCGGTGATTAAATCCAGTTGGATTCCAGGAGGAATTTAGGAACAGGCGGGTGCGCGGTCGGCACCTCGGTCCTCCGGGCCGCCAGGGGGCAGTGTGCGGGACAGGGCCATCGGCACACACTGCCCCCTGGCGGCCCGGAGGAAGAAGACGCCGCGCACGGCAAGATGGCAGCGGCGGGTCCGGCCTCAGGCCCCGGGCGCCTCCCGGCTCGTCCCCGGCCCGGCCCTGCTCGGTTCCGCGGTTGCTTGGCCGGGGCGTTGTTGGGGGATTGCCTGGGAGCTGTTTTCGAAGGCAGGAGCGTCGTAAAGCTGCCAGAGCTGCTGAGTTTCCTCAAGGGACTGGAACCGGCGCCGCCTGAGGAGGGAGGGGAGGCGGCGGGGAGCGCACGTGGAGGTGCGTGAGGGGGAGCGCGGCGGGGAGCGGGGGATATCCCCCTGTCCCGCCTTCACACACCCCGCTGTGCACGTCACTCGGCACCCCGGAGATTCGCGTTAGACCCCAGCACTCCCCAGAATTGGGCTTTGACGTGTGCCCAACCTGCAGAATCCCCAACCCCTCTGGTCCCTCAAAACGTGGGTGCCCCCAGTCCTTACCCCTCACTGGATTGTGAGGCATCACCGCTGTGACTGCCCTGGCTGTTGCCTGTCCTGCTCTGTCCTGTGCCTCTGTGCTGTGGGGTTCAACACCCATTCCTGATTTCCTAGGGATTCCTTAGGGACACCGATGATGCAGAGGGACCCGTGGTTTGCTCTGCTCAGCCCGTGCTGCTCCTACTTCAGGGAGCTGAGTGCAGTGTGCTGTGAATGGGTGTGGCGGTGCTGGGGCATCAGCAAGGAGTAGAGGTACCAAAACTTGAGGAGAAGAGTGCGAGAAGTACAGAGCTGTTATTTAACTCCTAGGAAGTGATTGCAGCCTTCCAGTGCCTGAGGGGAGTCTGCAGGAAAGATGGAGGCTAATGACAAAGGCCTGGAGTGACAGGACACGGGAAATGGCTTCCCAATGCCGGAGAGCAGGATTAGATGGGATATTGGGAAGGAATTCTTCCCCATGAGGGTGGGGAGGCCCTGGCACAGATTGCTCGGAGAAGCTGCAGCTGCTCCATCCCTGGAAGCATCCAAGGCTGGGCTGGATGAGGCTTGGAGCAACCTGGGACAGTGGAAGGTGTCCCGGCCCATGGCAGGGGGTGGAACAGGATGATTTTTGAGGTGCCTTCCAACCCAAACCTGTCTGGAATTTAAGTTCCCTGGCACTCTGAGGTTGACACTGCCATGGTTGTCAGAGTAAGGGGACACAGGCAGGGAGCTGCATCGGCAGCTATAATGACACAGAATAGACTTCAAGATTAGTAAGAGCCAGGAGAAGATGTCTGACATCCAGAGGCATATATGGACAAGAGAGTCAGGCTAACACAGAATTACAGATTTTCAGGGTGGCTTGGGTTGGAAGGGACCTTAAAGCCCATCCTGTTCCACTCCCTGCCGTGGGCAGGGGCACCTTCCACTGTCTCAGGTTGCTCCAAGCCCCATCCAGCCTGGCCTTGGACACTTCCAGAGATCCAGGGGCAGCCACAGCTGTTCCAGGCAACTTGTGACAGTCAGGCCTTGGAGATGAGGGTGGTGCTGGCCAAGGGCAGGAGCAGTTTGTCCCTGGCTGCTGGTGTCACTCTTTGCCCTCCCGTTGCAGAGTCGCTGCCGTACACGGACGACACGGCCATGAGCAGGTCGGTGGTGCAGTCACTGCTGGCTAAGAGGGAGTTCGATGAGGTTGACATGGCCAAGAGGTGAGGATGAGGCTTCCTGAAGGTGTAACCATCACTGAGACTGTCTGTGGATGGGCACAGGGGCTGAGGCAGGCTAATTCTAATTCTAATTACTAATTGTGGAGAGGAAGAAGTTAGGAAGGAGGTGGTTAATCCTTTAGTTTGTTGTTGCTTTGCCATGCCCTGGACTGTGCAGCAGCATCAGCTGCAGTGTGGAGTCTGAAGCTGCCTTGACAGGGCAGCACTGCTGTGTGTCAGCCTTGTGTGTGTTCACCTTTGGGGAGCATAATGCTTGGAAAGTCCAGAAACATTTTGTTGCATGTTTATTTGTTGCTATTTATGTTTGTATTGCCCTTAATTTAGCGAGGGAATGGGAGTGAGCTCAGCTTGACTCTGTTTATGATCCGTTTCCCTGATGAATCCGCAGCCCTGAGAGCATTTGGTTCCACTTAAGGGAAAGCATTTCTTTGTTTAGAAAACTCTTCCACTGAACTTGAACAAAAGACTTTCCTTGTGGTTGTGACCCACGGAAATGTTTCTAGTTTGCTTCTATTTTGAGGCAGAGTTGAGAGGGAAACAAGTGGGTTATGGAAGGTGATGTTTATACATCCTTCTTTCACACTGTTCTTTGGGAACTGTTTCCCTGCAGAACTGAGCCACCAAGCCCTGACTGTCACTGATTTACGTGTGTGTTATTAATTCACTTTAGCGAGAGGCTTCATCCTGTCACAAACTCCAGTAACAGACCAAACCCCCTGCGTGTTTTCACCTCTGCCCACACCAGGTTTGCTGAGGAGTACAAGAAGGAACCCAACAGGGGCTATGGGATGGCCGTGGTCAACGTCTTCAAGAAGCTCCTGAGCCCCAAGTGCAACGACGTGTTTGAGCCTGCGAGAGCCCAGTTCAACGGGAAGGGCTCCTATGGGAACGGCGGGGCCATGAGGGTGGCCGGCATCTCCCTCGTCTACTCTGACGTCCAGGATGTCAAGAAGGTAATGGAACATTCTGGGCTTCTCTGGTGTCCCTGCTGTCCCCTGGGAGCCAGGGGAGTGTCCCAGGAAGCTGTGCTGACACCGGGGTTTCTCTGGCAGTTTGCGAAGCTGAGCGCGGAGCTGACCCACGCCAACTCCCTGGGCTACAACGGGGCCATCCTGCAGGCCCTGGCTGTGCACCTGGCACTGCAGGAAGGGCTCAGCAGGGAAACCTTCCTGGAGCAGCTCATCAGCCACATGGAGCACGTGGAGGCAGATGACAAGTCTCTCAGTGATGCCCGAGCGTGAGTAGCTTGGGGAAATCACCAACCCTGCTGCGGTGGTTTATTCTGGCTCTTCATGTTCTCCCCTCTTCACTCACTCTCTGTTTGCAGGCTGGGATTTGAGGATTTACCATTTTCCCGGCGTCTGAAGAAAATCAAGGAATTTTTGGAGCTCAGCAATGTTCCCAAAGCAGATGTATTGTTTGAGTTGGGTGAGTACCTTTCTTAGTACAAGCATTAGGAAAGGTGGAAGGAAGACTAACTCAGCAAGCCTGGTAGATGTGTGTTCCCTCAGATTCCTCTTCAGCCTGTGCTGCCTGTCAGGCACAGAATATGCTGGAAAGTGCTCACCAGTCAGTAATTCTGAGTCTCAACCCAGTGATTTCCCCTATGTATTGATAGGAAAAAAAATGTCTTGCTAAGGGAAATTTACCTTGCATAATGTTTCTTAACATTCCAAGATCTCTTAAGGGCTTTTGGGTCATCATGTTGGATGGGAATGAGTAGATGTGGATGGCCAGGCTATACTGGGGGTAACTGGGAATTGCTCTGCAGGATGTGAGTAGTAATGGGGAACTGGGGGGTTTCTGAGGGACAAACTTTTGCACTTTCTCCTGGTAAAATCCATGATATGGTTATGGAAAGTCAAGGGCAACAGTGAGTTGCAGTAGAATGGGAAAAGGAAGGAAGCCCAGAGGGTGCTGACGGGGTTTGTTCCAGGCAATGGCATCGCTGCGCTGCGCTCCGTCCCCACCGCCATTTACTCCTTCCTGCGCTGCATGGACGCTGATCCTGACATTCCTGAGCACTACAACGCCCTGCAGAGAACCATCATCTACTGCATCTCCCTGGGCGGGGACACGGACACCATCGCCACCATGGCGGGGGCCATCGCCGGCGCCTATTACGGGGAGGAGCAGGTGCCCCCGAGCTGGGAGCAGAGCTGTGAGGCTTTCCAGGAGACCCAGAGGATGGCCAAGAGCCTCCATGAACTCTACTGCCAGCGGCTCTGAGCTCTGGGGCAGCTCCAGGGCTTGCCTGAAGGCGAAGGGATGGTCAGCTCTGCTTCTCTGGTCTCGCCCAGCAGTGGATCCGCGCCATCGGCTGACGCCAGCGAGCCTCTCGTGGTAAGGGAGCCTGCTGCTGTCAGCTGGGAGCCAGAGCCAGCCTGGAAAAGGGGACATCCCTTTCAGTCATGGATCAACAGGGAAGTGGCTGCACTTGGACAGTGGGTGCAGCTCCCCAGGTGTACACGAGCGACTCATTTCCCGTAGGATTCTGCTGCTTACTTTGTCCACCATTGTGCCATTTGTCATTGCACTTACTGGTGGGTGTCTGAATCCATGGACTTTCTCCCTGTTTTCCTCTGATCCTGTGTCCATGGGCTGTGTTTTGCTGGTCAGTTGCTTGTCCAGTACCTTTGGGAGTCTCCACACCCCTGGTACAGCAGCAGGTCATTCTCAGCTGGCCAGATAAGGGATGTCACAGGAGTCACCAGAGAGGCCTGGTGGCCCAGATAGTCACTTGTGCTGAGTTGGGATAATGGAGCACAGATTTCCAGAGTGGTTTGTCGCCTTAAAGGCAGAATGAGAAGGGCCAGAGAAAGGAGAAGGGATTTCTTTGCATTGCTGATGGCTCTGTGAGACCTTTGATGTTTGCAGACAATCCCAACTGGCTCATTGTCCCTGCTGGGAGAGGGTGTCACTAATTGCTGCTCCTCCTGTGCCCTTGGCCCTGTGATCCAACAGGCACCTGCTGCACTTTGTGCCCCCTTGCACAGCTGCTGTCACACTGCTGCAGCTACTCTGGCTGCTCCTGTGTTCCTAATCCATGCATCCTGTATTTTTAAAGTCCTGTATATGCCCAGAGCACCGAGTGAGATTCCTGTTTAATTCAAAGAATAGCCAAAATTGAACGGGACTCACAAGGATCATGAGTCCAGCTCCTGTGGAGTGCAGGTCTGGGAGTGGAGGTGTTACAGGGTACACCTGCTTCTGCTGCAGTCAGTCACAAAAGTGACTTGTTATCACAGTGTCAGCCTCTATACTTGGTAAAAATTGCCCCCAAATTAAAGGGACAATTGGGTTAACTGGGGACATCAATATTTAAAGAAACTAGTGGCCAAGAACATTCTAGCACAGCTGTGTTCCAGAATTTTACATTTAAAACCTTTTCTAGTGGATCTGATCAAAAAAGGGAGAAACAGCTTGGGAATGGCACATCTAGAAAGAGCTGGAAGCTTTTTAATAATTGAAAAGTCATCATATGGAAATGTTTATAAACTTAAATGTGACAGTGTAACTCTTGTTATTTCTCCAGTATGTCTTGTGACACTGGGAAGTGGCCATGGTGCTCCCCAGTGGTGTCAGCACGTGGTGGCTGTGTCAGGCTGCATGCACATGTGGGAATTTGGCTGCCACAGGTCCTTCCAGTTTTCCCCTGTAGTCTGCTTCCTTCAAGTGCCAGTCTTTTGTGTGATGCTATAATGGGTTTTCCTTGTATAAATGGATTCTTGTCCTGGGAACATGTGGAATTTTGGTCTGTTGTATATTTTTGTATTGTGCTGCAGATCTGAGCTGTAAAATACCAGGTTTTCCACATTATTCTGCCAGAGGGGCAACCAGATTCATGTAATTATTTAAAAGAAAAGATTTTTCTTTTAAAGCAGCTTTATAATTTTAAATGTTTGGAACTCCTGACAAGCAAAGAGCTCTTGGTTTAAAGACCAGAGCTCTTTGGGCCTGGATTTAGATGTGTACTTAACCCTTCAGTTTACTTGGAAAGAAGTAAAATCCCTGAGTTACCTTTGTTAAGTAGCCACTGCTCCTGTGTTTTCACTCAAGTCATGAAGTTGTGCATCCTCAGTGCCAAGAGGACCAGGAGTGGTTCTTGGTACAAGGCTGAGTTGACACTGGGCATTGTGGGGAGGGCCTTTGGAAAGGCCCCTTTTCCTTCTCAGCCTGTGGAAGGAGTTCAGCTGCTGGAATCCAGCATGTGGTGATGGTGCAGAGACCAGGGAATGCACTGGGAGCCTCATGAATGGCAGCAGGAGGATGGCTTGCTCCTTGGAATGAGCTTTTGAAGGTGCCTGTGTGTCAGCCGAGATTCCCTGGAAATATGTTGCCTCTGCCAGGTGAGATGGGGTGGGAAAACACATTTTTTTCTCTGGACTGTGAGCCTCTGAAGGTGCTTTGCAGATTCACCAGTCCTGGGTGTTCCTGACTCCCTCACACTGGAGGCTGGCTGTGCACAAGGTGTGTGATGTAGGATGAAAAAATCATGGAAGAAAACCACCCAGAAGGGAAAAGGAATCCCTAAGAATTCCACTTGAGTCCCTCAAGTTAATAATCACCAGGCTGGAAGGATCTCAGTTTCAACCTTTTCTAAAACTGAATTTCTGGAGACAGGAGTCTTTTCTTTAATCACAAGAAACGTGCAATAACTTTTTGCATGTTAATTACGAATCTGCTGGGAATGAGTGAGATGTTTTGAGGTGGAAACAGTGTAAGAGAGGTGTATGAGATAGAGCATGTCCCAGGACAAAGCACAGCTGAGCCCACCTCTATACAATAAGTTTTATTGATGTTTGTCAATACAATCAAGTACTGCAGTTTTAGTTGTGAAGAGCAGGTCAGTTTTGGGTCACAAAGAGTGCATTTTAAACCAACTTTTACTAGGACAGTGCATGTAATAAGTATTTACAAAACTAAAAACCTCTATATACTAGGTTAGAAATGAAGATACTAGAGGCAAATTTAAAAAAAATAGTAAGAATTTGTATATAAAAATGCACATTGTAATGCAGTTTTCAGCATTAAAAATAGACATACCTCATCCAACCCAACCTTTTTTTATTCTTGTGATTGAAACCAAAATCCCACGCGCTCACACACACGACAGAAAATAATCCTTTCTGCTGGCTAATATGTACTCAGTATTCCAGAAAAAAATAAAAATTCCTTCTGGAGAGTGAACAGCCTCCCTCATCCTGTGCATCGTTTTTTATAGCCTAACTATGTGCGTGTAATATCTTTGCTTTCCATTAGTGTGTAAATGTAAGAGGTTAAATAGCTGCGAGGGGTGATTATTGGTTCGCTCTGCACGTGAAGGGAAAGTGGAATTACAAAACAGTATCTACAGCACAGACTTAATCTGGGGGTGGTTACAGTGAGGAGTTTGGTCGTTGCTTTTTGCCAGCTCGAACGAGAAGTTTGGAATGAAGCGGAACAGAATAAGAAGAGATGGGCTGTAGATTAGGCACAGTATAAATAAGTTGCTTTGAGGAGCAGGATGAAGCTCCCACCAGGCGTGGCAGCTCCTGGCCCTGCACAAGGCTGGACCAGCTCAAATCCCTCTGTTCTCCACAGGAAAGGAGACAAGGCCCCTCCCAGCACCCTCCCCTACCAAACCTGGGCTTGGAAAAATCATTTGAGCTTCCACTTTTAATTTTAGGGACTGTTCCTGCTGGGAAATGCTCCTGTTCCTGCTGGGAAATAGCCTGTTAGGATCACAACCCAAATGGTCCTGACCCTGCCCTCAGGAGTTAAAAACGTCCAGTGGGATCAGACACCTTTCAGCTTGAAGAGTTTCATCTCTGCATGAAACTTGCAGCTCTAAGGAGAGAAATTCACAGGGCAAAGATCCCCAGGAAGGGACGAACAGCCCCAACAGGGACTGCTCACACTGCCCTTCCAACTGTCAATTTCCTTCTCCTGTTTCTTAATATCAGGGATAGGCAAGTTTTTAAAAGGAAGGCCTGAATGGCAAGAGGCAGAAACACAGGGCAGGCTTGAGGAGAAAACAAGCAAAACAGAAATAAGAATGAAAAGTTGTTTAAATATCTGATAGAGTCCATCTGAAAAACAAGCCCAGTCCCAGTCTTGCTACTTTTTTTTGGCCATCAAACAGGCTTTAGGAAAATGCAAAGGTCAGAGCTGGTGACCAAATTGTTGCTGTTTCTCAGGGATGTGCCTTTGCAGAGGGACATGCAATGGGATATGCACATGGATTGACTTCAGCAGCATGCTCCTGGCCTGGGATGAGCAGCATCCCTGTCCTGGCAGTGACTGTTGTACTGTGAGAAAACCTGCAGAGCCACAGGATCTGTGTGGGGCAGTGCCATCATGCCTAGCCCAGAGCCCTGCAGCTCATGATCAGGTCAGTGATGCTCCAAGCATTGGAGAGACAAAGTGATAACAACAGGCAAACGTTGATTTCTTTAACCTAAGTCACAGAGTGGCCCAGGGCTGGTGCCCTGTCACAGGTACATATTGCACTACACTTGTAAGTGATGTTCTTAAATGGGTCATAGCACCGTGGTGAAATCACTGTGTGGAAAGTTAGAACCAGCACTATTTTTTCTTAATTCCAAGATCCCCAGAGAAAGGGGGGACACAAATGCAAGAGTTCACACATCCCGAAATAGTGAGACAGGAAAAGCAAGTTGTCCATCAGTGGCACTTCCTTATGTCACACCAGCTGGCAGCACCATGAGCTGGACTCACACTGCCATCCTTGTGTGGGCAGAGATGCTCCTGAGGCCAAGCAAGTCTTTGGGCTGCAGAGACAGACGGGACAGGACCAGCCCTTGGACTTCCCAGCAGGTGAATGGAGAGAGCAGATCGTTGTTCATTATGAGGGTCCCAGCTTCCCTCACCGCCTTTGGAACCGGTCATGGCATCCTCCCAGGAACCAGTGCCAGGATGATTTTATTCCTAAAGGTGCTGGGGGGGAGGGTTAAAAATAATATTTACTTCTTAGAAGAAGGTGCTTATGCAAAGTGTTCCACTCTTTAGGATTATAAATCCAACCACACTGAATCCAGAGTGAATCGGAGAGACTGCCCCAAAGCACAGTCTGGAAAAACAGGCTTCAGCGAGCCTGGAACTTGGGCATCTGATGGTTTGGAAGGAAATGTCTCAATCCAGCTGCTGGATCCCTGCTGCTGTACGGGTTTGTGTGAGTGCCTGGGACCCTGTGTTGGTCACCAAACACGCCAGCCATGACACAGCTGGATTTATTTATCTAGCATTCCAAATGGGAAATGAGGGCACATGACACAGACCACAGGGGTCTGCTCTTCTAGCTGACCCTCTCTGGATCACAGAGCCAGATCCTTGCCATCCCAAGCGTGTTCCTGTGTTTGATGTCCAGTCACTGGGGTATTTATTCCAAATATGCTTTGTTGAGGAAGTTGCTCCCCTCCCTCCCTTCTCCCTCGCCCAAAAAAAGAAAGATAGATGGATAGATGTCTCTTTCCCGATTACCCTCTTGACTCATGGATCAAACAGCGTGAAGCAAGGTCCCATGACAATGTCTTGCGCGTTCTTCCCAGTGATTTTTCTTTTTTGTATTAATTTTAAAACACTTTTTTATCAAAAAAAAAAAAAAAAAAGACAGTTTATGGCTAAAGTGGGTGAAAAGGAAACATGCCCAACAGCCGTTATGTGGGGCAGAGCAGGAACCCGGAGAAGGAGGAGTGGATATATTCCGTGGAGTACAGCCCATTGGCCTGGTCCGAGGGCATTTGTACCCAGACCTGGTCGTTCTCCTTGAGTTCAAGCACAGCACTGCCCGAGGCCTGGTCCAGGTACCCCTTTTTGTACTCATCGTAGGTGTAGGTGGCCGGCACGTTGTTCTTATACAGGGCCACCCAAACGTNGTTGTTCTTATACAGAGCCACCCAAACGTTGGTCCCTTTGACGTGCACATGGTAGGCAAAGTAGTAGATTCCGGATACGGGGCAGGTGAAGATCCCGGTGACCGGGTTGTAGCCGTTGTGCCCGTTATACAAGGTCCGGTCAAACTTGACGGGCATGCCGGATGCCGGGAAGGGGGAGGTGAGGATGGCGGTGAAGGCCGGCGCGATGCGGGCAGCGAGCTCTCCTCGGCCGTACTGTGGCTTGCCCGGCTTCCCGTTGCCCAGCACAGCCCCCTCCACGCCGCCGTCCGGCAGGTGCAGCCCCGCGATGCCCGTCTCGTCCAGCACTCCTGGCGCTCCTGGTGGCCCGGGTGGCCCCGGCGGGCCTGGTGGCCCGTTCAGCCCCGGTGTTCCCGGCATTCCGGGTGGGCCGATGGGTCCGGCCAGGCCAGGCTCGCCGGTCTTCCCCTCGCCGGGAATGCCAGGGAGGCCGGGCTCCCCTTTCAGGCCTGGTAACCCCTGAGGCCCCATGGGACCGGCAGGTCCTTGCAATCCTGGGATGCCGGAGGGGCCCCTCAGCCCCGGCTGCCCCGGGATCCCACCGTCCCCTTTGGGCCCGGGGCCACCCGTTAATCCAGGCACGCCCGGCAGGCCGATGAACCCGGGTTCACCTTTGGGGCCCGTTGGGCCGG
This sequence comes from Cyanoderma ruficeps, assembly GCA_008694505.1. Lineage (NCBI taxonomy): Eukaryota > Metazoa > Chordata > Aves > Passeriformes > Timaliidae > Cyanoderma > Cyanoderma ruficeps. The sequence goes on along the minus strand of VZDJ01000274.1, from coordinate 3,774,954 downwards.
GAGGTCCCAGTGACCCGGGCAGGCCCCTTTCTCCCGGCACCCCCGGCTTCCCCGCGAAGCCGTTCGGGCCCTGGTCCCCGCGCATCCCCGGCATTCCCGGGGGCCCGCTCGGCCCCACATCCCCCTTGGGGCCGGGGAGCCCGTGCTTGCCCGGCAGCCCCATGGACCCCGGCGGGCCTGGCGGACCGATAATGCCGGCAGGGCCTGGCTCGCCCGGCTCCCCATCAACGCCGGGCTCCCCCTTATCGCCGATGGCTCCCTGTGCCCCGGGCTGCCCGCGGTCTCCTTTCAGGCCGGGCATGCCTGGCTTCCCATAGCCCGTGGGGCCAGGCAGGCCAGGGAGACCGCGGATCCCCGGCTCTCCCTTCGGTCCCATGGGGCCCTGTATCCCCGGCACCCCCGCGACACCCGGGACACCGATCCCATCGATCCCGGGGGGTCCCCGCGGCCCCACAGGGCCGGGCTCCCCGGTGACACCCGGCCCGCCCGGGGGACCCATGTCGCCCTTGTCCCCGGGCGCGCCCGGCAGCCCGGCGAGGCCAGGCTTCCCAACGCCGGCGGGCCCCGGCGGCCCCGCAGGGCCGGGAGGGCCCCCGTTCCCCCGGGGCCCCGGTAAGCCTGGCTTCCCCACACCGTTTTCACCCTTCATCCCTCGTTCTCCGCGGGGACCCGGCTCTCCTTTCGGGCCAGGCTCTCCCCGAAAGCCGGGCAGGCCGGGGCCGCCCTGGGGACCCGGCTTCCCATTGACAGAGAGGCCGGCTGGCCCGGGCAGCCCCGGCGGGCCGGGAAGTCCCCTCGGCCCTTGCTCCCCACGCATGCCAGGCTCGCCCTTGGCTCCGGGCATCCCTTTCATACCGGCCTTTCCGGGCAGTCCTGGGATGCCGGGTTTCCCGATGCCCGAGAAGCCAGGGGGCCCAGCGGGCCCAGGCTGGCCGTGCATTCCCGGCTTCCCCGTGCCCGGTTTTCCTGGATAGCCGGGGGGCCCGGGGGGTCCACGTGGGCCGGGCTTCCCTGGCGGTCCCGGCTCCCCTTTGAGGTCCATGGGCAGCAGTGGTGGCATGTCTGTGGAGAGAGAAGACACAGAGTGTCACTAGAGCTGGGCAAGGAGTGTCCTTGGGATGTTGGAGCCAGGGTTTCTGAGTAGCCTGGGCTGGGCTTGAAGGGGGACCCTTCCACTTAAACACGGCCACAGCAGCTCCCTGAGCCCCCGCATCAGCAGGGCTGTCCTGGGGAAAGGCCAAAGCCCAGAGATTTCATTCCAGCTGCACATCTCTCCATGATGTCAAGTGACATCATGGAAGGTACCAGTGCTTGCTGCCAGCTCTGGCAGGGCTATTTTGTGATGAGTTACTGCAGGGTGTTTTTGGAGCTGGATTCAAACCTCCTGCTGCCTCACTTCCCAGCGGCCTCGAAAGCACCGTGGGATTCAGTCACTCCTGCCTGGGCTCAGCTGAGAGGATGGCGACAGAGCGAGCCAAGACTGAGGATAATCCCTCACCCGTCCTGCGAGTCCAGGGCCTTGGGAGACCTTTAATCCTTTTGGATAAAAAAGAAAACTCTTGGACATGTACTCGAGAGCCTGAGGAGGCAATGGGTGTATGGGTTAGGCCATGCCCACAGTGCTTGCTGGCGCAGCTCCCGAGTCCAGCAAGGCAGAGAAAAACCAAAAAGCAAAAAAGCTCTGGGGATGGAGGACAAGCCAAGAGCTGGGAGGGAAATGCAGCCTCAGCTCCATCCAAATGAGTCAGCCCAGCTGGGAATAGGCCGCAACCACTTGACATTTCAAGAATTTATTGAGGTCTTTTGCAAACGGATATAAGAAAGAAACTAATGGGCTGGGAGACTCCAAAGGCAAGGAGAGGCAGATGACATGCCCACCACAGCTCAGCATGGAAAGCACAGACGTGAGCATAAATAACTCCTCGAGGCTGGCCCAGGCAGGGTGTCACCTCCCACGTGACACCAGGAAAGGGTGAGAAAGAATAAATCTGACAAACTCTTTTTTGGGCAGTTTGAAATGAAGGAAATACCCATCAGTCACATGTACATGGGACAATGATGAGAAATACAAAGGGCAGAGGACAGGGTTGTGACATCCCGTGTGAATTTAAATCAAATCTGCCCAAGGGAGATCATTCCAATTGGGAAAAGGTCTATGTGGACAAGTTCCTGGGATAGGGATGGATCCTGCCTGGGGTGGGAGCAGGATACAAGGCTGCATGCCACAGTCCCCAGTGTCTGCCAGTCTGGCCCCCTCAGTGAGCCAAGCTGGGCTTTGGGAGCACGGACACACGTGGTGCCGGGATCTGCCAGCACAGAGATTTCCTCAGTCAACGGGAAAAGCTTATGGGAGATTTGAGACACGTGAAAAGAATAACTGTGGCAGCAGCAGGCACAGCTCCCGGAGCATCAGAGGTGGCTTTGCCTGCCCTAAACACGGCAATTAGCTCTGACCCTTCCCAGCCCGGTGCTGCTGTGTTTTTCTTTGGGTAATGGAAACATTTTTAGAGCTTATCTATAAATCAAAGCCTGGCCCATGTCCTCAGCTCTAGCTGCTGTCACTTGGCACTCTTGATGAAGGAAATACTTGTCTGTCATGACACTGCCACTGGATTTCTGCAAACTTCTGCTCCTCACCCTGGAAAACGGTGTGGAGAAGAGGGCAAGGGAGCGATGCAGTGCTGCACTATTTCTGGGGTTTGGATTCTGGAAAAAAATTCTCCAGAAAATTATTTCAATGTGTTTTCTCCCCCCCACTTTTTCTTTTTAATTTTTTTTTTCTTGCAATGGTTTGAAATGAATTAGTTTTCTAGGTCATTTTGCATGGAATCAGAACAAGGATCTACAGCTGAGCCCACGAAGGAAGGAAAAAGCACACACACACTCTCTCACACAAGGCAGTGGAGAGAAACGCCAGGCGGGAGCTGCCAGCTTGCAGGCGGCCAAAAAAGCAGACGGGAAAACCAAACCGGGGCCGTCAGCGGAGAGAAACTGGGACACTGCAGCCCCACTGGTGTCCGATTTCAAAAGCCCATGTCTTACCACAGACACATGTCTCGGAGCTCTGTGCTTCGCAGCACCAGCGTGGGGTTCTGTGTTCATCAACTGAGCTGCCGTGAATATTAACGCGGAGCCAGCTGGGGCAGCGGGCAGGAATGACCCCTGGGGCCTCCCACCACGGATCGTTCCCCCTCCTGAGGAGCAGGGACATGGCCAGGTGGGTGCTGCAGCCCCTCTGGAGCTCTGTCCATCCCGGTGTGGACCCCTCCTGCCTGGCGAAGGGTCCCAGCGGCGCAGACCGGCCAGCAGAGGAATAATCCAGCGAGATGGGAAGTGGTTCCCAGCCATGAGCAGGCAGCAGCGGGTCTGGCCAGCGCGGCCAGATGACACTGCAGGAAGGAGAGGTTGGCTGCTCTGTGGCGGAGCCCAGCCGAGCTTGTTCCAGAGCTGCTGCCAAGCCCTGTCTCGTGAGAGAGTTTCACAGGCTCACAGGGATGTTGCGTGGGATCAGTGTTTTAGCACCTCTCACACTGTCTCCCAGCAGCGGGTGCCCCAGCACAGCACTCACTTGTGGGTTTACCTGGCTGCAGAGCCATCGGCATAGCTTAAATTAAGCCAAAATAAACCCCAATGTGCAAATCTCTGCTTCAATGTTCTGAGCATTTCACCATTTAGCAGCATCCCTGAGCTCCCTCTGTGCTCTGGGGCAGCTGTTTTTGGGTGAGAAAAGCTGTCTGGCACCCTGAAGAAACCTCTCACTCACCAGATGGCACCTGGAGGCAGGAGGGAACCCCCCGCCCCCCCAGCCGGGGGTCCCAGCCCCGCGGCCAGGCTGGGGCAGCCCCCCCAGCCCCGCTCAGCTCCCGCCGGGTCGGGGTAACCCGCGGGGGCACGGCACAGCCCTGCGCCGTCGCGGCGAGTCAGCTGAGCTCCCCGAGCAGGGCAGAAGGCCAGCAGGGATTTTCCTTGCCAAATTAGAGGTTAAGCAGAGATGGGAGCTCGGTGGGATCCAGGAGGCACCGGCTTCCCCAGCTGCCTCTGTGCGGCCCCACAGCCGGTGGCTCGGGCTGCAGCTGTCCCTGCGTCCCCCTGTCCTGTCCCCCACCTGTCCTCTCCTTCCCAAGGGTTTTAGAGGAGTAATGCCCAGGGGACCTCTGTGCTCTGCCCTGCCTCAGTGTCTCCTCTGCCTGGTCTAACCTGGCAGAGCTTGTTCAACCCCTTCCTTGCCCCAGCCTAGCACACTCGCTGCTCACCTCACTATAGGCACGATTGCTCAGAGGCAGCGCAAGCCGCTCCCATGCATAGGCAGAAGGGAAAAAAAGAAGGGAGAACAGCAGGGAGAGATTTGAATCCTGTCCCACCAGCAGCTGAAGTGTTCCTGTGCTGCGCTGGAAGGGTTTGGCTCTGGCTGGGATTCAGGGAGCAGCTTTACAACAGCTGGGAAGGGGGCAGGGAGGGGGGGCTTGTAGCACACTTCGGCTCCAGGTTTTGCTGTGTGTTTTCTGACACATGTGCTGAGCTGAACTCCTGATAAGCCATTCAGCCCTCCAGTAAATCAGCCACCAGTGGCCCAGCCTTCTCCAGTTTCTTTTCCCAGAGCCAAAACTTCAGCTCTTGGGAGGATCTAGGTCCGTGACAACCCCTGGGGAGGCTCTGGTGGCTCTTCCCAAGGGCCAAGCACCGACCTGGCAGGTCTGGATACCCGAGCCCAGCAGTGCCCCATCCCGTGGTGGTGCCAGCACTGGGGTGGGTGCACGCAGGGCAGCTGGGGACAGGGGATTGCAGAAGGCTGGGGTGCTGGAGCCCCAGCTGTGCAGAGCAATGACCCTGGTGCCTCAGCCCCTCTGGGTGCACGTCACTCAGTGGGGAGTGATTTAACACGTGTGGAGTTTCTGGTCGCTGCTCTCTGAGGGAGGAAATGTCTCTCTCCTGCTCTTCCCTCGCCAGGCTGGGTCTCAGCTCCAGCCTTGGAACTCTTTCCTTTCCCAGCTGGTGCAAAATGCAGACAGGGAAACGGAATAGGTGGAGGAGTGGAAAAAGCCTTGCCAGGACAGCTCAGGTTTAACAGCAGGGAGAGGCAGAGACAGTGAGTGCTGGGGCTTCTGTGCCTCCCGCTGCTGGGGATGGGCAGGAGGGTAGGAGCCAGAGGCTGAAGGGTCCCCTCTGTCCCCTGGCTCCCAGACCAAGGTGCCCTCCCAGCCCCAGCAAAGGGTTTCACTTCCCTGCTGAGCCTCTATCCACGTCCATCCTGTCCTTTTGCAGTGGGTTAAAGACCCAACTGGTCCCTCCATGCTTGGCCAAAAGTGTTTTGGACAGCAGCACCCTTGGCTGTGCCAGAGCCCCCAGGAGCTCTGACCCTGAGGGCAGAGGGTGATAAGTGCCCAGTGGCTGTGAGGTGCCATGTCCCCTGCCCACAGTCCCACAGTCCCACAGAGTGCATCCCTTACCCAGGTACTGCCCTTTGCCTTCACGGAACGGGGGTCCCAGGGGTCCCTTCACCATGGGCTGCATGTACTTGACTTGAGCGTAGCCCCCCACGCCGCCTCCTGCGGCCGAGCGAGGGCCCATCACTGTCACCATCATCCCCAGCACCACCAGCAGTGCCACGATGTCCGGCAGCATCCTGCTCCTGCAGCTCCTGCAGACAAAGAAACAGTGAGAGACATTGGGGACACACCCTCACCTCACCAGGACCAGCTGAAACCTGAGAATGATCCCCGTGGCAGTGGGGCTCCCTTGAATTTGCCTTTTTGTGGATCAGAGATATCCTGAGCATGTTGCCCTTCCCGACACACCACAGCTGGGAGATGCATGGTAAATATAGTTTATACAATTCTCAGAATCACTGAGGTTGAAAAAGACCTCCAAGACCATTGAGGCCAACCTGTGACTGATCCCCATCTTGTCACTAGCCCCGAGCACTGAGTGCCACATCCAGTTGTTCCTCAGACACCTCCAGGGACTGGGACTCCACCACTTCCCTGGGCAGCCCCTTCCAATGCCTGACAACCCTTTCCACAGAGAAATTCTTTGTGTTGTCCAACCTGAACATCCCCAGCACAGCCTGAGGCTCTTCCCTCATCCTGCTCTATAACCAACCATGAGGGTGCCCAGTGGAGTCTTACAGAAGCTGCCCTGAGTGTTTGTGGTAACTCTAACATCCCTTATGCCTTTTTAACAAATATAAGAGGAGGAAAAAAAGGCAGATGTGACCTGCAGCCCACTGAGCCCAGCATTGCTGTCACATCCCTCCAGTGAGCAGTGGCTCCTCTCACAAGAGCCATGGCCCCTGTGGGAGGCACAGGCTGCCACTGCCAAGCCCTGCCTTCCCTGGGGGCAGCCGGTGGGTGCTGAGCCTCCCAGGTGGGTGCTGAGCCTCCCAAATGGGTGCTGAGCCTCCCAGGTGGGTGCTGGACCAAACCCATGATGTGGGAGGCAGAGACTCGCTGCGTTTGTGGCTCAGCTGCGGCGCTTCGCGGGCAGCGCTGGGAACTCGCACGGAGGACAAGGGATGGGACATGGGAGCAGCAGCCTCAGCCTTAAGTGCCTGTTTATTTAAAATAAGCCCCCTTTATAAATACTCTCTTCCTCCAGCAGCTCTCCCTGTCAGCTCCACGTGCAGAGCTGCAAACAGATCGATTTGCAAAGAACATTTATTTTCGGAAGCTTAAACAACACGTGACGCCAAAGAGCTTTTTGCTGCTTTTCCTCCTTCTCACAATAATCGACCTGTGGTGATTATTAATGAGAATTAAGCTCCTGGCCTGTCCCGCCAGGGAGCAGGGGCAGGGCTGCTGAAGGCCGGGATTTCATCGGAATTTCCTGAATCGCTTTTGCTGAAGCAGCGGTGAAAAGACAAAAAAAAGCTGCAGCCTAGACAAAAAACAACCCAAATTAAAACAAAATTAAAGCAAATTAAGTCAAGGGAGCAGGGAGCCCTGGCATGGGATTGTTCCTGATGCCACAAGGGCTTGGCAGGTTGTTGGAGTCTCCAGGGACGAGGCAGCTTTGACAGCTGCTCTTGTGCCTGGAAAATGGTCTGGGAGTGAGCTGAGGGCTGGGGGGGACAGGGATGGCCCTGGGAGGATGCAGGTGGCTGTGGCAGATGCTGGAAGAGGAGCTCTGCTCTGCCCATCCCACCAGAGCCACGGGCCCGGAGCGATGCCGTCCCCACTGAGACACCCTGAGCCGTGGCTGTGGGTCGGGTGGCACTGCCAGGGACAGGGGTGACAGCCACCCCTGGCCTCCTTGGCAGCACGGCCGGGGCCTCGCCGGCATTATTGTTTTTCTGTCTTCAGGGTCGAGGAGAGGAACGCTTCTTTTTATGAAGCATTATTTTACAAGGATTTGTTTAAGGGGAAAAGAATCCCATTTTAAGGGATTGCAGCTGTAAAAATACAGTTTCTGTTAAATAAAAGAGGAGAACAAACCCCTGAATCAGCTATTTACTTGTTTTCCTTACCTGGTATGACCCCTGTGCCTCTGTCTCTACCTCCCTCCCTTCCTAACTCTCTCCTCTCCCACCTGGGCTGGGTTCTCCCCTGCTCCTCCCCTCCACTGGGCTGTTTTCTCAGGATGTTGCCATGGGAGCAGCACCCTGAGGTGGTTCAGCCCCTCGCTGCTGGGTGCTGCATCCTCCTTCTGTGAGACCTCAACCCTCAGAGAGGGAAAACAGAGCCAGAGGGAAGGGAGAGGGCGGACAAGAGAATCTGACCACGGTTTTGTTGTGTGTTGGATGTGAAACTGAGTTCCCTGCTCTGTGTCCTCTGTCACCCCCTTGATCCAGCCGGGTCATTCCAACTGCCCCAGTCTCAGCAGAGCAAAGAGGGGAGCCTGGCCTGAGCCCCCCAGGTACGTGTCCCTCAGCAAAAGGGGTCTCTGGTGCTGTGCTCTCCCCCCTGGCCATGCCCAGCACTGGGGCAGGAGGCCTCCTGCTACCCGCACTCTCCAGGCAGTGATTTAATAACAATAAAATGGAAACATCTGGAGTCTCATATGATGGATAAAGTGTGCACAACGTGCTTGTGGAGAGGCTCTTTCATGCTTGAAATCTCCTGTGTTATGAACTGATAATTAATCACACGGAGCAGCCACACGACGCTCCCGTCTCGCCTGGCAGGTCGTGAATAGTGGCTGATCCATCATGTGTATGGGGTGGCCACAGACAGACAGGGGTCACCTGCCCGTCCTCTTGGGAGTCACCTGCCTGTCCTGAGCATCACCTGCTCATCCTCCTGAGGTCCGGGGTCAAGAAATTGCTCTTGTATGGCCAACAGAAATCCCACAAGATTATTTTTTTTTACCCACTTGGAGCAGGGGAGATGCTTTGGGGGTCCCAATAATTGTAGCCCCTCCTGGCTCATTCCACTCTGCCTGAGCACTGCAGCCACCAGGCTGGGCACTGTCCAGGCTGGGCTGCTGTCCTTCAGAGGCAGCTCCAGCCCCCCCCAGCACACTCCAGTACGACCAAAACCATTCCTTGACGCAAAGCCAAGCCCAGCAGGGGCTGCTAAGCCAGGAGGGTTCATATAGGGGCAGCACTTGAGGGGTCCGTGCTGTTCTCTGGGGATGCTGGAGCAGGATGGGGCCCAGCAACACTGCACAGCTCAGCTCTGGGGGGAGCAGGGCCCCGACCCAGCACTGAGACCCCTGGCACAGCTTCAGAGCCGCCACCGCCACGCTGACGGTGCGAGTGTCGGCTCCCCTGGCAGGCAGCGAGCAGACGTGTTAAAAACCCCTGGCACGCCATGAAAGCGCTGGGAACAGGGAAAAAATCTCACACTTCAACCATGAGAAAAGAGACAAGAAATGTCACCTTGTTCTTGCAGGAAAACAACCAGCCCGTGCTGCCTCCGTCGCTCCAGAACTGCTCGTGGCTCGTGCTGGGCAGCCTGGTGAGCTCCCAGCATGTTCCTGGCGTGCTCCTGGTCATTCCCAGTGGAAAAGGGCTGCTGCCCCCCGCACTGCCCCACTCTCCCCACAGAGCCCATGTCAGCACTCCCGTGCCTGTGGACTGGGCAATGTTCCTGTGAACACCATGGCCCCGCTTCTCCATGGACATGGCCAGGGCTGTTGGCTGAGCTGCAGCTGATTTATGGCCCCTGTTACTTAAATATTAATGAAGGGCCTGGCCGGCCCTGCGCCTGCTCCCTTTGAGGCTAATTATTTTTTAAGTCAATATATGTGATCCACGGGAGATCTGCCATTGTGACTGAAGGTCGGCACAACGGGGAACTTGTATAAACCCGGCAGTCAAAGCGTGGTCAGTTTGGGGCACAGCATGTGCTTGCTGGCACCCACCCCAGCTCTGGCCCCACATCCATCCCAGGGCAACACCAGCCCCACAGAGGGGCTCAGGGATGAGGCAGGATGAGGAATTTGATGCACTTCAACTGCATGCCCAGGCCCACTGGTGAGGCCCCATCCCATCCTTGTCTCTGTCCTCATGCCCATCGCTGTCCCCATCCTCTTCCCCATGCCCGAGCCTGAACCCATCGCAGTCCCCATCCTGTGCTCTGGGATCACGAGGCACAGCCACCACCTCTAGAAGCCGCGGCAGAAGCTGGCCTGGGGCTGGGGGAGAGCAGTGGGAAGCACCTCGCACTCGCCCGGGGCGGGGAGGACGCGGGGAAAGGGAAGCACCGGGAGCAGCCGGCGCGTGTGGGTGGGCTGGAGCAGGCGGGCTTGGCCGCCGCCGTGTCCCATCGAGCCGCTCCATCCTCCGGTCATTTACAATAAAAAATAAAGCAGGGAGGATTTCCAAGCCCAACACGAGGCTGGCCCGGGTCCAGCGGGAGGTCGATGATTTGCTTTGCGCTACACATGCTTTAAAAATAATAATAAACCGAGTCAAAAACGAAAAGTGAGCTGTGAAGAGGGAGAGCAGCACGTTGTTTCCGCAGGCCGGGCTGCGAAAGCCAAAGGCATCAGGGAGCAGCTCGGCTGAGCAGCGCCGGAGCGCGGGGGAGACTTGGCACCGGCCTGTCCTTAACTGCATGACACCTGATCCCATCCAAGGCTGCTGTACGCGCTGCCGGACCCGGAGCCGGAGCCGGAGCCTCGCCCGCCAGCAGCCCAGGGAACAAGAAAACATTTTCCTTGACGAAGAAAAAACACCCCACCCCATCTGCAGGGACCTGCTCCCTCACACAGTGCCCGCGCCTGGCCCTGAATGGAGCGGGATAGGCACGGCATGGCATGGCATGGCATGGCACGGCACAGCCTAGCAGATCATGGCACGGCACGGCATGGCATGGCCATGGTGCAGGCTGCCCATGGCTCACACTGCCCGGGGCCGGGGATCCAGGGGTCCTGCAGCGATGCCAACACCAGGGGCGGTGCCACCACTTGATCCCGCGGCCGCCGGGTCAGGGCTCAGCTCAAGCGGATTAGTGACCCCGGGCGTGTGTGCCGGGAGCGCAGCCGCAGGTCACGGCTCAGGGCTTAATCCCTCACCTCCAGCTGTCAAAACTCCTCGGGAGAGCGGCAGAGCCCCGGCGATCTCTGCCGGGGGTGTGCTTGGGGCTGAGGCCATCCCTGTGGAAGGGTAGGCACCGAGAGACCCAAGCAGAGACCCCCGGGTCAGCGCTGGCTGGGGCCCGGGTCTGGGTGGAAAACTGGCTCGGAGCTGCAGGAACACCAGGGGCAAAGCTGAGCCTGGCTCACGGCATCCCTGGGGGACTGAAGTTCCCTCACTGATAAACAGCTGGGAAATCGCCCACGGAGGTGAGACCGAAGGGATATGTCCCCCCTTGCCCTGGCCCCAGCTGAGGATTTCTACACCCCAAATCCCCGGTCCCTCTCCCCTCTCCACTCCACTGAAATACCAGAGCTGCAGCATTAATAGCAGGGTTCCCTGCCAGGTGCATAGTTTGACCAGTCGGATCACACATGCCAAACCACAGGTATTTTATGAGACGTTTCCTGTTATGAAGACATTTTTGTGGGGATTCATTTTTTTTTTTCTTCCCTTTTTCTTCCCCTCTCCTCCTCCTCTTCCCAGTGGGATGGTGCCTGCCCTGTCCAGGGGGCAGCTGTGATGTTGTCCCTGAGGGCTGGAGGAGCAGGGCAGTAGCCAAGTGCCAGAGCTGGGCTGCAGTGGGGATGAGGGCACTGAGGGTGTTGGAGGGTTCCATCCCCTTGGCTGGGACTCCTTTCCAGGGGACTGCACAGGGGCTGTGCAGAGTCCAAACTGCTCTGTGACCCTAGGCTCATGCCATGACCAAGCACAGGCACTTGTGCCCCGATCCTGGTGTGGGATGTGGTGCATTTGCCCAGACACCACAGGGAGGGACAGGGGCTGTGAGCCCCAGTGAGCTGCTGGAGCACTGGGCATCGCTCTCCAAGGACCCTGTGCTGGCTGGGACCCTGCTCCAGGAACACCTCGGTCCTGGTGGGAGCAGTGGGAAGCAGTTGGAGTTTCTCTGAAGGCTGCAGGTCAGACCCACCTTGCTCTCGCAGCTCCTGTGCAGAAATAACCTTTTCTAAGGCAATGGGTGTTTTGCAAAGAAATCTGCTAAGCCTGGAGGGACCCGCAGAGAGCGTTTCCCATCTCAGGGAATTTGCAGGCAAGTGGCCATCAACCGCAGACATTTAAACTTCCAGCCTCGTGCTGGGGTCACCAGCTTCATTATAATGAGCCCTCTGGGGCAGGGTGCTCAGGGCAGCTCCCTTTGGGGGGCTGCAGGCTGGGACATGTGGGGCACCAATGCTGTGGCTGTTCCATCTCTGCCCAGATCACGGGAAGGGGATCCCTGCTAGGGGGATGCAGTGGGAGCCCATAACAGCACTTGGGGAGCCCACAGTGGCTCTGGGTGCGACAAGGAGCCTCAGCAGCAGCACCTGTTCTCCCAAGGGAAAGATGTGCTGGTCTTGCACCATGGTAAATACAAGCTCCAGAACAGTGGGACATGGAGCCAGCAGCCCCCGAGCTGGGTCCCAGTGCCCCAAGACAGCTGGTACTACTGGTCAGCAGCTCAGTCCCTGGCACAGCATCCCCACCACGGTGTCCCCACCCTGTGGTTTTCCCACCTGAGCTCTCCACTCCTCCCTCAGCACCTGCCCAGGTACGACAGCAAATGTGTGGATTGCTGTGAAAACATCCCCTCCTGTCTAAAACGCCAGGAACATCCCCCATCCCTGCCCAGCTGCTCGGACAGGAACCCGCCTCACAGTGTTTAACCTAACAGTCATTTTATTTTAACATCGGAGTTTGAAATCCTGTCTCCTTGGTTTTGTTGGGTCCTTTGATCTCCATTTCCTCTCCTCTTGCAGCTTTTTAGCAACCCCCCAGGTGAGCCTGGCTGGTGCCAGCACTGCTGCCCCCGCCGCTGCACATCCTCCCCGCGTTTATCCTCCACAAAACCCCTCTGACAAAACACGCGCTGAGACCCGCTTCACCCTCGGAGTTTCATCTTCTCGGGGGAGACTCCAGAGCTCGGCTCCTGACCCCCAACAAGACCCTGGTAGGGGCACCCCCGGCTTCACCAGCCCCTTCCCAGGCACTGCAAAGCCTCTCGGTGTGGCCACTCCCCTGCTGCCACCGCTCCCTGTCCCGTCGGTCACAGCCCTTGGGGACAACAGGTGATGGGACCTGCCCGAAGCAGTGCTGGGGTGCCCCTGCCTGGGGGTCAGCCCGGGCAGGTGCCGTGTGGCCGGGGAGGGGACAGTGGGACAGTGTCCCCCCGCCGCCGTGTCGCCGAGCCGGCCCCTCCCGCCGCTCCTGGGGTTAACGGGGGAAAAAATATTGTTTATGCTTCTCTAATATCGGCCTTCTGTTTTGCATTTGCCGTTTCTTCAAAGATAGGGAGCCGCCTCTGCCAAGATTCCAGAGGAGATATCCTCAGCAATGCCGACCGCGCTCCCCACCGCACTCAAAGAAAACAAATGTCAGGCCAAGGATTGATATGAAATAGTTTAAAAATGAGAAAAAGCTGCCTTACAGCTAGGTTTACATTAAAATAAATTTCAGGAGCGGGAGCCTCGGCTGTGTCCCTCCCTGGCGGGCGGTGCTGGGGGATGGGGTTACCTGCCGGGGCGGTGCCTCGGTCTTGCCTTCGCCTCGGTGAGTCGCGGCCCCGCGACAGCATCGGCTTCCCCAGCCCCTCACCATCCCCTCGCATCCCCATCCCTTCACATTTCCTATACCCATCCCTTCCCCATCCCCATCCCATCCCATCCCATCCCCATCCCNTCCCCATCCCCATCCCCATCCCCTGCTGCCCCCCAAGCCATGCACCATGGAGGAGCACTCCTGGCACAGCAGCCTTGTGCAGCTGCTTCCCCATTTCCACACCCCGGGAAGGGGATGGAGTGCACGTTTCAGGCAGTATTTATGTTATTTAATTTAATTTCTGTGAGCTGATGTGAGACCCCAGCCAGCACGAGGTGTTCAGTGGAAACTCTGACAAGACACTCCCATATCCCACACTCCTGTCCGGCACAGCCTCATGATCCTGGCTGAATTTCAGATTTCCCCTGTGCCCTGGAATCCCCATTTTAAGGGGCATCCTCTCTGCCAGGCTGCACTCCTGGGGCCCCACAGCACCGTGGGGCTCCATGCCCTCATCCCAATGGACAACCCCCATGTGCTTTTCCATTGGGACAGTCGTGGGTTGTGCAAAATCAAGCTGATTTTTTCCCAGAAATTTGTTCGGAAAAAATTTGCCTGACACTGTCACAAGATGTTTCACCATTGCTGAATCAGCTGCTTTGATTTTTCAATTTGAAATTTATATATTTTTTAATTTATTTATTTTTAGTTTCCACACTTCCTTTGTCTTGGAGTCAACAGCCTCACAGGGAATTCCAGTGGTCCTGCTTTCCTGGGGATTATGCCAAACCCCCATGCCCCAGGACCCTGTGCAGAAGCAGCAGAGTCCCACAGGACAGCACCATTCCTGGACAGCTGGGTGACGTCTCCTGGGGCACACGAGGTGCCATTTAGTGTCCCCACGTGCACCATCTCTGTCGTTAACCATCTTTCAACATCACTGAGCACCAACCTGCCACAACCCAAAGCCCCACTCTCATCTCCAGGCTCCAAATTTCCAGTTCAGTTGAGCATCCCACTGAATTTGCTTCAAAGGGTTCCAGACCACTCCCCTTGCCTGGACCTCTGCACCCAAAAATGTGCTCATCTCCCACTGCTCTTCTCCTCCCAGTGCAACACCACTGGGCAGCTCTGCCTTGCTCAGGGCACACAGCATCTGCAGAGCAACCAGACCTGGGCAGTGCAGCCTAGAGGGAAATGGTATGGATTTCATGTGTCCCACATCATCCCAGAGAAAAAACCACTCCTGGACCCAGGATGGAGAAAGGAGAAGCTGGGACAGTGCTGGGAACAGGCTAAGAAAGGCCCAGAGGAGCCAGTGACCTTCACGGCTCCAGAGCATCTGCCTTGGGCGTCGCTGTTACCATTGACCCTTTGCCAAGCAAAACTGGGGACTTGGAGCTCCAGCGCCAGTGGAAAGCAGTGCGGAATATATGGAATATTTTCTTAGCAGGACTCATTTGTTTCTGTTAGAGACGCTGGCCCTGGATGGACACACAGCCAGTGGCGCTCAGGGCTGTCTCCGTGTCCCCGCAGTGTCCCAGGGGACTGAGAATGGGATGGAGTCTTGTCCCTGAGGGTCAGTCCCTGGTTTTGCACCCCTGTGCTCCCATTTGGTACATTCAGATGCTCCCATTCGGAATCACTGGGGCGCAAAACCGGACACTGAACCCAGGGACATGGAGACACTTATTACAAAACCTTTTGTTTAGGCTTCAAGCTGGAAAAACACTCGGCTCACTCCGAGTTCTCCTCCGGGCTGTGTCATGTGGGAACCTCCCTCGGTCTCTGCTCGGGACTCGCTGCCCAGAGGGTCTCCTCCTGCCAGTGGCACGCTGCTGAGCCTGGCCAGAACCCCCTGCCTCGGCCAGGGGGCACTCCCTTGTTTGGGCACAGGTGCCAGAAGGCTGCCGAGGTGCTCAGGAGGGGGCTGACACCGTTACTGCACCCAAGGGACCCCCACTGCTAGGCCAATCATTTCCCCATGTTAGACCCAGATCCTGGGAAACAGACCCCGAGCTGGGCATAGATCCAAACCGAGGGATCAGACCTGATCCAGGGATCAGACCCAACCTGGGGCGTGTTGTTGCCTTCTAGGAAGTGGTGGGTGCATGGCAGCCCCAGTTTGGGCAGGTGCTGGGCATCTGCTGCAGGTGCCACACTGCCACACTTGCCATTTCTGAGCAATGAAACACGGGGAGAAAATTAAATCAACCTATTCAGCCCATTTTTCTAGAAGATAATCATTAAAAAAATCCCCAAAAAAACAAGAGAAAAGATGCTCAAGGAACGCTTATGCCTCCAGCCTGGAGTTGGTGTGGGAAGAGGGCAGGGAAAAGCTCGGGAGGCAGGGATGGCAGGAGGCAATGCCAGGGGAGGGTGAGGTGACAGTCCCCTCCCTGCCTCGAGTGACTGCAGAACCCACCTGGGACAGACAGCACCGGCCTCAACCCTACAGAAAAAAACGGGATAAGCAGAGCTGGCTGTGATTGCAGGGGTGCCTCAGAGAGATGTGGGGCTCCACAGGATCCCACCCCATCCCAGCTGCCCTGGCAGGGCTCAGCCAGCGCCCGGCACGCCCACGGCGTGGCCGGCTCCCGGGAGCCTTCCTGCACAAGCCCACGGACATTTTCCACCGCTTTTACAGCAAGAGCATTAAAATGCTGTTTTCCGAAGGCTCGGCACGTTGAAATGTCAGGCCCTGGGTGGAATGTGGCGGGGGCGCGGTGGGAGGAGGGCTCTGGTCGCGGCAGGGAGCCAAAATCCCCCCATCTGTGCTGGCCTTTGCCCCCAAGGGAGGCACCGGGGGCTGCGGCTCCATCCCCCGGGGCACTGCGGGCTCCATCCCCCGGGGCACTGCGGGCTCCATCCCCCGGGGCACTGCGGGCAGCGGTGAGCGGAGGCGGCTGGTTCGAGGAGCCCTGGACAAGGTCCTGCCCCTGCACTTGGCTCCCGGCACTGTCTCCTGCCCACTGCCGGGCTCCTTTTGTTGGGAAGTTAGGGCTGCCCCTTCCCACGGCCCCCGCTGGGCTCTGCCAGGGCCGGACCGTGGCCCTGATGAGCCAATGGAAAGCAAATTCCGTGCCAGGCCAGTGTCCCACGGCCTCGGGCCACTCCTGCCCGCACCGGCCCAGCGCCACGGCGCCAGCACGGTGTGCGGCCGGGGAAGGTCAGCACTCTCCTCCCGGTTCTTCAGCATCCGGAGATGGCCAAGAGGCCACTTGGCGGCAGCCAATGTCCCCTCTGCGCGGTGCCAGCACGCACCGTGCCCTAGGGATGCTCCCGCACCCAGCCCCTGTGGCAAACTCATCTCCGGGCACGGCTGGTGTCCGCTGCCCGCTCCTGAACACCCCTGCTGGCTGTGGGGCAGACAGGACGGGGGAACATGTCCCGTTTGGAGGTTGCTGGGAGCAGGGATACATCCCAGCTGGCCAGGGCAGTGTGTCCCAGCACTAGAGGACTGGTGGGTGCAAGTGGGGCTGGGGAGGGGGACACAGGGGCTGTGCAAGAGCAGCCAGGAGAGGGTCGGGAAAGCAGGGAGAGCCCCGGGTGTCTCCCGAACACAGCAGCCACATGGCCTGTGTCAGGGCGGTGGGGCTAATTCAGGAGCTTTCAGCACCACCCAGAGAGGTGTCCGACGCTTTTATTTATAAACCCACTGGCTCCTGCGCAGCTCCAGCCTCTCACATGCAGGAAAAAGCCCATCGGAGCCAAGACAAACAGAGCCAGCAGCATCCCTGCACAGTGGGAGGCAGCACCGAGCGAGCCAAGGATGCTCCGGCGGGACGGGCCGGCCCTGGTGGCCAGAGATGGCCGTGCCCTGGCACCACGGCCCCGGGGCCAGGCTCCAACACGGGCTGCCATGGCCTCCACGCAGCTGCCCTTTGTGCGCTGGCTGTGCAGGGGCCCTTTGGAGCAGGTGGGGGGATGTCAGCGGGATCCCAAATGCTGCCCCCAGTGCAGGGGATGCTGCTCGTGCCCAAGGGCAGAGAGGGATGTGAGTTCCCACAGCTTCCATCAAGCGTAAGGGCGAGGTCCAGCCCTGTGCAAGGGGCCAAAAGGGCTGCCCCTGGATGGATTGCCCCAGCCCTGGCTCCAGCCCCCAGCAGCGTGGCAACAACTGGGTTATTGTCAGAGTGTGCCAGGGACATGAGTGTGACAGGGAATTCAACAAACCCAGTGCTTCCTGCTGGTCTCAGCCCAGACTAATCCCATAAGATGCTCCGTCAGCACAGCCAGCAAGGAGGGACAGCAGCTCCTGCCCCTCCCCATCTCCCCCAGCACCATCCAGGGGCAAAGCAGTGCCATGGCCCCACTGCTCCTAGTGGGCCCAAGGTGGATGCAGACAAAGGCTCTGCAAGAGCCAACTCCAGCTCCAGCTGCTCTGGGGACTCGGCTAATGGGGTCCATTTGCTGGGTAGTTCTTGGAATAACAAATTGTATCATCCAAAAAAGCAAAACCACAAAAGGGGATCAGCTTGCAGCTCGGCTCACAAAAGCCCCTTGTCTGGAGGCCCCCTGCACCCCCCAATCTCCCAGAGAAAACTCAATTTAACCAAAATAAACAGCACACCCAGCCCCGTGCTCTCACGCTCCACGGCAAACTACGGAGTGACGTGGATCAACCCGACCCTGCGGCTGGCAAATGCCACCAGCCGAGCACCTGGCTGTGCCACCAGTGCTGAAGCTGCTGACCACTCCTCTGGAGTGCCATCCAGCCAAAACTGAGCTGGCTGGTGCTCAAAGGGCTCTGGCCATGGTGCAGACCCCAGTGCTGTTCCATCTCCCAGTTCCATCCCAGGGAGCAGCGAGCACATGGAGGGAAAAGGGCAGGACTCATGCAGGAGCAGGGAAAATGAAGGGATTTCCCTTCAGCAGGATGAAAGTTGAGGATTGACACCTGCTAAACTCTCTAATCCCCCTACCCACCCCTGCCAGCTTCCTGGCAGGCTGGAGCCCACTGACCTGGCAGGAGGTGGAAGTTTGGAGCAAACAAGGTTCCCAGCATGGCAGAGATGACCCCAGCCTGCAGCAGGACCAGCTGGATGGACCCAGTGGCTCCCTCTGGTTTCTAACTCCCACAGGGGTGCCCGTGTCTCCTCTCATTCCCCAGGGTCACCCAAGGTCACGAGCTCCTGTTTGCATCCTAAGAGGACACAGGACCTGAGATGCTCATCTGGGTCCTGTCCTGGGAGGCTGTGAGAGGGGGAAGGTTGAAGGGAGGGGAGTTACACCCCTTCCCAGTGGGTCAGGTCTCCAGAATTATGGAATTTTTTGAGCTGTTTCTCCAGTTGGTATTGGACCCAAAGGATTAAACTCCATCCCAAGCCAGGAGCCCTCCAGCAGCAGCCCTGCAGAGGTGCTGCCTTGGGAAGGTGCCCCTGCCATGTCCCCGCAGGAGTAGACAGATGTTTGCTTCTCCCATGGCTCTGGTCTTCACGTGCAGGGCAGGAGCACCAGCTCCCAACCCTTGTTCCCACACTGCTTCAGCCCCCAGCCCCAGCCAGGTATCCCCAGCCCCAAAAATCACTTGAATTATTGGCAATCTGAGCAATTTTACTCAGGTTTTGGACCAGGTTCCACCCCTGGGCCAGCTGCTACCAGCCAGAGGGCTCAAGCAGACAGCCTGTGATGCCCACAGGTGCAGGGACAGCTCCGGGCACTGCGATGGGAACAGTCACAGCCTTCACAGAGCTTTGGGGACAAACACACCTGTGCTCCCACAGCCCCTGCGAGGATGGGATGGGACTGCCCCATGCCTGGCTGTTTCCCAGACGGTCGCTCCAGCATCTCTTCCCAGCTGGATGCTCCCAGGAAGCTGAGCTCTGGACCGTGGGCGACCCCGCCGTCACGGCCCATCTGCCGTGGGTAATTCTCCGCCTGCCCAGCAGCGCTCTGGCTGCATTCCTGCCCTAAGTACCGCGGATTTGCTGTGCTTTATGAAAAACGAGAAGAATGTTTTAAATGAAATTAATTCTGACGAACCCAAGGTTTCATAAAAGCACTGCCTGGGCATGGTTTGGCACAGGCCTGCTCTTGTTCGCTCTAGTGCCTCCCTGGAGGGAGGAAAATACCAGGCTTGGCATAAAATAATTACAGACTCCTTGTACAGCTCAATTTATGGCTGCTCGACGAGCGCTGGGGTCTTGTCCTGGCCTGTAGCTGATGTTTGGCAGTGACATCACGTGTGGTCTTTAATGGATGGCTATGAGAGGTGTAATGGAAAAGACCATCAGCATCAACTGTGCCGGACTGTTGGAGCAGTGCCGGGCACCTGAGTGTCCCACACCAGGCCTTGAGGGGTCACTCACAGTGCCACATGAGCTGACACTTCCCAGCCTGGTGCAGTGTTGGCACGGACAGGGTCCGTTCGTGGTGTGGACGTGTCTGTGCCGGCGGTGGGAAGGAGCAAGCGGAGGATCGGGAAGCGGGCACGGAGCCACTGATGCTCGGCACGGCCCCACCAGCTTCCTTTGGATGCAGACAGAGGAACTGCTGCGGCCCTGCCCGGCTCTCCCTTTCATCTTGACTTTAAAAAGCCACTAAATTAAAACCATAAAGGCACCCAAGCCCTGAAGCGACTGTGCTGTCCCGCTGGCCCCCGCGCCGGGGGATGCTCAGCAGGACGCGGCGCTCGCGCGCAGCAGGAGCAGCTTGCAGGGCCCTGACCTTGTTATTTATGTAACACAAAGCTCTTTTCCTCTGTTCATGCACTGCCATGAGCCAGATGCTGAGACCCCCACAATGTGACCCTCAGGGGTCTGTGGGCCCATGGCAATCGCTGGGCTTTGGGGTCTTTGAGCTGCTGTGAGGGGCAGGGGGTTGGCCCAGGTCCAACTGTGGAACAGGCCCCCTGGGGATGTGATGGAGTCAGAATCCCTGGAAGCGTTCAAAAAACAGACGTGGCACTTCACAGCACGGCTTAGTGGGCATGGGGTATTTGGTTGAAGGTTGGACTTGATCTCAAAGGGCTTTTCCAACCTTAATGATTCTGTGTGCCTGCAGTGCGTGGGCACAGACCTGGGTTGGGGTGTGCCCTTGACCCAGGCTGCCCACCCCGGGGCTGTGGGCTCTGCTCCCCAGGGTTATCAGCTCAGCCCTACGGGGCCCAAAACATCTGAAATTAAAGGCAAAGCAAAGACAAAGGTATCGCCACTGTAATCCAAACCCAGGCCCAGGTCAGGATCTGCCTGTGGGCTGTGAGTGCCAGACTGGCAATATCAGGAAATATGAAGAAATAGCAATAAAAGTCGTCTTGTTCTTGTCTGCTGGCTCACAGCACATGGAGCAGTGAAAAATACCTTTCTGCAGTCATTGACAAAGCACGTTTGAGACTGGAAATATGCTTCTCTGGCAAATGCCCACATATTTAACCCCGGTGGGCACTGGCAGCTCACCCTGTGAGTCCAGAGCAGGGCTTTAGGGAGGGCAGTGGAATTTCCCAGGCTGCCTGAGCACAGAAGCTCAGGAGATGCTGCTCTGGCCGCTGACGCGGAGCAGGATGTGAGGGTGATAAGTGTTGAGTGTTGAAATGAAAGCTACAGTGAGAGCAAAGGACCTGCTGCAGCTCTGTGCTGTGCCAAGCCTCCTGCCGCCTTATTGGTGCTTCCCTGAGAACGATGGCTGTGTTCTCCTGACATTAAATATTCTCCTTGTGGCGATCCATATCTCCTCCATTTCAGTCGCAGCACCCGAATGCTCCAGTCCTGATGCACACCCTGGATTCACACTCTCGGCCCTGGAGCAAAGCCAAAATCTCCAAAGGAAAAATGCAGCCAGAGCTTCCAAGTTTCGTGGTGAAACCACATGATTTTGATGGGAAGCCATAAATCAGTCCCAGGCTCTCTCAGCCCCCAGTAACTTCTTAAAACAAACCTGGGCTGAATTCTGGGTCTTGTAATGAAATCTGAAAGCAGGTGAATTGGCCACAGGGTTTGTGCATCACCACAAGTGAGTGCATGGAGCAGCCTCGGCTGCTCTGCACAGCCCCAACTCTTGTCTGAGTGGGTTCAACTATCCCACAATGGTGGGGCACAACCAAAGCATCTTCCACCTTTCTGGTATCCAAGGACAGAAGTCCTTGAGTGCTGCCCAATCCCTGCAGCACTGCTGAGACCTTCCCAGCCCTGGGGGCATGGACACCACTCCAACTGCAGGGACAGGACAGGGAACACCCCAGCAATGAGATGGGCAGGACCTGCTGCCCTGCCCTGCCAGGAAAATGGGCATTGGGAAAGGGGTAAATCCTCGTGTGGCTGCAGGGGTGGGGGCAGTTCCCTGAGGTGGTCTGGCCTCAAGGCCGTAGGTTTCGGCACGAAACAAAGTGAAGGCTCTTATTTGGCTAATGTGCCTCCGAAGAAAGGCTCTATCCTTGTTTGCTCCCACTGCTGCATTGTCTGTGGATAAAGACAGGGATAGTTCTCATCTGATACGGCAATATCATCTCGCCCATCTGGACAGGGCTCTTTACAAGACCCCGCTTTAGAATTTAGATCCCTGGGAACTTGGAAGGCAGCAGTGAAACAAAACCCTCCACCAGAACAATAAAGAGGCTCTCAGCGACAGCCAGAGCTCTGTGGGGCAGGCACAGGAGCGCTGCGAGGTCCCAGGGGTCCAGCATTGCCAGGCTGCTCCCGTGTGCAGCAGGTTTGCAGAAATCTGCTGGTTTGGGGCAATTTCTGGGGCTACAGCCTGCCTGGGGAAGGCAGAACTTGGGCTGGGAGTGCTGCAAGGAATAAGGATTCAGGTTTTTGGTGCAAAACAGCCAAGCTGGGCAAGGCATTGCATTGGGCACTGCATCCACAGCAGGTGGACGTTGAAGTCATTGTCCTCCTCCTTGACTGCTCCCTGCCAAGCCCTGTCCTGGATAAGGGCGCCTGGAAGAGCCTCTGAGGACAAACATCTCCAGATGGGCCAGTGGGATGGGCTTGGCCCCAGGGAAGGTCACAGAGACCAGACCTGGCTGCTCTGCAAATTTCGGCTGCAGTTGCTGCCTGTGACCTGGAGCTTCGCTCTGTGAACTTGGCTGACACTGGGGCCAGAGGCCATGGGAGCAGTCTATGGCCGCTGGGCTGAGGGGACAGCAGACACCCTCACACTGCCACCTTTGGCTCCATTTTAATCTCGTCCCATTTTTGGTAGGACCCATCTCCCACCTGCCAAGCTCGGGAGCGCTGCAGGGAGGCAGCAGCCATCAGGAGCCGTGGGGTCGCTGCTCCTGGGATGCTCCTGTGAGCACATGGGAGAGCAGGGCAGGATGTGGCTTGGAAGAGCCCAGCTCCTGCAGCTCCTTGAGGCAGACAAGCAATGCCCAGGGGTGAGCCAGGTTTGTTTTTGGGGAGCAGAGCATCACATCCCACCAGCTGCGCCAGCCCCTGCACCCCCCCCCCGGCCCCGTGCAGATGTTTCCCGGAGCGCTGCCATCCCTCCAGCCCTTCCCGGCCGGGATGGATCCCATTGCTTTGAAGTCTGCAGCCGATGCACAGGGTTATGCAGCCAGAGCAGACAGCCCTGGGGAAGAGCCAGGCGGCCAGGGATGTGACTCAGGAACGGCTCCGGTGACAGGGGGAAAAGGAAAAGCGGTTTATTATGTCTGTGCCGGCGTCCAAGTCGCCAACGCAGGGAAGCAACGGTGCAGCTGAGCCCTGAGCAGGAGGGGAGAGCTGAGGGGCTGGTGGTGTGGGGTGTCACCCCTGCCTCACCAGCCACCCTGAGGGTCCCAGCCCCACTGGATTACTGCAGGAAACAGCCAGGTTCCAGCAGAACCCTGCCCTGCTCACCAAATATCCAGCACAGGGAATCCCCGAGTGCAGAAGAGGGAACAGGCATGTGTCAATGTCCCCACCCCTCCCAGCCTTTGTTCAGGCAGTTAATTACCCTCTGTAATTAGCTGTGACAAAGTGCATGAGGGACTGGAGCAATCAGAGTGCAGCACGTGCCCAACAGTCAATGGCCTGCACCATCCCAGAGGGAAAAAGGTGGGATTGAGAAACTGAGGGAAGACAAATGCAGTTTGGTGTCTTTTTATCCCTCCCTCTTCTGAACTATGAGATTTTATTGTCACAGATATTTTCTTTAGCGCAGAGGAATGGAAACTCTGCTCCTTCCTGCCCTGTGGACAAGATGAAATAGGAGAGAATGACAGAGGGGTGTGTGGGGTCGGGCAGGACCATCCCCACGCCCTCCCCACCGGGTTAATGCCTTTTGCAGGTGCCACTGCCCAAATCCCCTTGATCCACCATTGCTGCAGTGTGAGGAGCCCAGCCACTGCCGGCCATGGCACCCAGGGCCCGTGGAGGAGGTTTTGTCCCTCACATCCCTCACATCCCCAGAGAGCAGACAGAGCGCTAGAACCAGGCGGTTTCATCTCCACCTTCCCTGGAGAGGCTGCACCTCCCGCCAGCAGCCGAGCGCTTGGATGCACCACGCAGCGCCGGCGTCCCGTGATGGATCAGCACTGAAAACAACACCCTGCTAATCTGCCTCCCCAGCAGCCGTAAAACTGTCTTCCCAGTTCCTTCGGAGAGGATTTACAGTGGTTCAAAGCATCCTGGAGCAGCCGGCAGAGGCGAGAGGTCCCCGCGGGTGCTGCCCCCACACCTGGGGCACCTTGTGGCATCAGGGTAATGCCCCCATATCTTGACCCCCAGCCACTCCACTTGGTTCCCCCCAAACTAACGCTCCTCAGCAGGGACTTGGCAGCTCCCCAGAGCAGGTCAGTGACCCCAGGGTGTTGCGGGACCCCAGGAGCCCCTCACCAAGTTCCCAGCCCCCCCCCAAAAAGGCTCCTCTCTGGGTTATTCCTGTGCCCTTTGCTGAGGTCAAACCCAATGGGGACAGCTGGTCTGTAGCTATGGTCACAGCCTTGGTGGCCATCGCTCGAGGGACAGCACCTCTCCCAGCCATGGGCTCACTGAAAGGTGGCTGCACACCAGCCCTTGGGCTTTCTGGGTGTGTGACCCGGGGGTTCTGAGCCATGACCCCCGGGCACAGCCCATGCCAGGCCCCTCTGGCACCAGGAAATATTCCAGCACCGGGCACAGAGAATGGGAGCGCTGCCCCTGTGCTCCCCCTGCTCCGTATCCAAGTGGGAAACCGAAAACCCAACGCAAGGCGAGCTGTGCTGAGCCCCTGCCAAGAGCCACGGACAGAAATATCCTTGATTTCACCAAGGTGTGAATAACTTTTGACACTTCTAGGGCTTATTGCCTTAAAAAAAATCCCCCCGCAGTCCCCATTCACACTCGGCAGGACTGTGTTTCATATGAATGGAATATATGAATCACTGCAAAGAATTTAAATGCTTCCCTGTACAAAGAAACGCTCCCTCCCCGCCTCTGTGGCCGGGCTCTGCACAGCCTAAAACAAAGGCATGGCAGGAGACGGGACAAATCCCGATCACCAAACTGCTGCCTCCTTGGACAAGGGCAGCCTGGCCTCTCAGTTTGGCCCAGTGCAGTGGGGCAGAGCCTCCACCATCTCGTTCAACCCACAACCAACTGCCCTGGCCACAGCACTCGTGGTTTCCGAAATCCCAATGAGCCCCTGACAGCTGCTGGATCCACATCTCTGTGTGGTGTTTGCGTTTCGCCTCTGCTCCTGCTTCTAAACCCCAGTTTTCAGATTGGAACAGGCAAAGCAAATTGCTTTATTGCCTTTCCTCTGCCCAGTCTGACAACCCACCGCCCCACTGCCGGGAGATCGGGTCAGCTGGGCTGACGGAAACCAGGCGAGTCTTCCTGCAAGAACCTCTCCCATTTTTTAGCAGTCTGGGTTTTGCTGCTTCTTTTCCCTTTGGACAACAGGGCAAGGAGGAAAAATGTAACTGGAAGCCTGGTGCGGCCCCGCTGCCTTTCCAGCTGTGATGTTTCCCCTGGCATCGCTGCCTCAGCTCCACACACACAGTTGTGTCCAGAGCCCCAGCGGAGTGAGGAAAGCCAAGATGCAGCTTCAGGCAACCTGGGTCACATTGGTCTCTAAAAGAGCAGGCACAGGGCAGCCCCCTGTGCCCCACCACAGCACTGCCTCTGCCCAGGGGGCTCACAGCCACCAGCCCTGCTGCCAGGTCTGTGTCCTAAATTCATAGGATCCAGCTCTGAAAGGAGCCGCTTTGTTTCCCAGTATCCCTCGCAGACGGATCAAAACTGCATTTTTACAGAAGCAATAAAAATCCCAGGAATTCACCGGCCTTATGATTTATTAAACATGTTCCTTATAGCAAAGCTGCCCATAGATGAGAAATATCTCCGGTAGGTTATTGCCTGGCCTGGGGCTACCGTACAGGGGGGATCTTTCCTGGCTTATTGGGAATGTTCAAAGACGGAGAACCTGGTAGCTCAGGAGCCAATTAACAGCAGCACTCTTAAAAAAAATAAGCACCTTGTGCTTTCCCAAGGTTTTGGTGGAAGGCTCCACAGTGCCAGGACCCGGGAATGGTGCTGGTACCCGGGTGCAGATGTTGGGAGCTGCGGGAGGAGATGAGACTCCAGGCAGGGCTGGAGCAGTGAGTGCCAGCAGTGGCTGTCCCAAAGGTCACGGCACTTTCCCCAAAACACTTTTGTTCTCACAAACATATTTCCTAACGGCAGAAAGAAAGGGCTGGGCACTGGGAGTCCGCGGAGGCTCTGGGGACGATTCCCAGGGAACGGGACGTGACTGAGTTGGGTCAGAGGAGGAAGAAAGGATGTGAAAAGGTAAAGTAGAGGAAAGCAGGATCAGACCTGCCCGAGGAGGGATGGCTGGAGCGTCCTGCGGTGCTCCTCGGGGAAAAGGCACCAGAACAGCGGGACTCGTGACTGGGAAATCCACGGGATCAACTCCCGCCCGAGCCCGGCGCAAACCGCGGGGGATGCGCAGGCGAGCGGGACGAGGAGCGGGACCGGGAGCGGCGGAGCCCTGACCCCATCCCGGCGGAGCGGCGCGGACCTTACCTCATCTCCCCTCGGCGCGGCGGAGCGGAGGGCACGGGCGGCCGCTGGCGGGAGCGGCGGGNGCGGGGGATGCGAAGCGGGGCCGGGGGGATGCGAAGCGGGACGGGGGGATGCGGAGAGAGGGATGCGGAGCGGGATCGGAGGTGCGGGGGATGCGGAGCCGGACCAAAGCTGCGGGGGGTGCGGAGCGGGGCCGCGCCGGGGCGGCTGCTGCGATTTCTCTCTTTTCCCTCTTTTTTCCTCTCTCCCCTTGGCGGTCCCAGCCCGGCCGCGCTGCTCGTTCCTCCGGCGCAGGAGGGAGACTGCGCGCACCGCACCCCCGAGAGCGCGGCCCCTGCCCCCGCCCCCCCGGCCCCTCCTCGCCACCCCACGCGGGACACGGGGCCCGTGGGCACGGCCTCCCCCAGACCCGCCTGCCTTTCCCGGAGCAGGGATGCCCTGTGTCCCGGGGATGCTGATGCCAGCAACAGCGGCCACGGGGTGGGAAAAGAGCCCCCTCCGTCTGCAGAGCCCCCAGGACTGGGTGCTGCCAGCCCCTGGGATGGGGCGTGATGGGCTCCAACCTTCTTTCCCCTCCTTGGCCCAGGCCTGGAGCAGTGTTGCCCCCAAGTTCACTCCAAACCATCGCCCACTTCGTTTGTGGACGTAGGGTCGCAGCACGAGATGATTCCCCATTTCTCGTGGTGGTGGGAACTTCACCACCCTGAAAATCCTGTTGCCCTGGGCAGAACAGTTTGGAAATGTGATGCCAGCGCAGCCGGGTCCTGCTGCCTCGTGTCTTGGCACAGTTTTAAATCACACACCAGAACAGAGGTGCCTCAAATCCCAGGAAAGCGGGGTGCCTGCAACCCTCACCTCCCACCTTTCCCGGCCACCGTGTGCTGCCCATGGCCGAGGCAGAGGAGCCGTGGCATCCCGCTGGCAGCCACGCGTGCCAGGCACAGCCGGGACACCGCCGGCACTGCCGCGGCTGCGGGGGTGCCATGGGCGCGGGGCTGCAGGGCCCCGGTGTGCCCCGGGAGGCAGATTAGGGTTGCTCAGGCAACGGGCACGGAGAAAGCCCGTCGGGATGGAGGCCGCTGGGTGCACAAGGGTGTTTGTTTTCTGTATTAAGCGCCTGAGCAAGGGGGGCATCAGACAGCTAATCCCCCCTCAATGCCTTCCCCTGGAGAGCAGCCGCCGTGGGGCCGGACCCTGCTCCCAGGAATGCTGATGTGCTGTGCCCTGCGCGGGCGGATGAGGCTGGGGTCCCCTCCGTGCCCTGAGCAGGGCAGAGCAGCCCCAAGGCTGCTCCAGGGCAGGGCTGAGCCCGGCTGAATGAACCTCGGCACACGGGGACGGGACCGCAGCCCCGGCGGGGTGGCTGCTGGCAGCAACTGCTCTGCCACCGCCTCAGCACCGCGGCTGCAGTGTTCTGGCAGTATCAGCTCTCCTCCCCACGCCCTTGTCCCACCTGCAGCAGCCGGGCACAGGGCAGAGCATGGAGGGGCCTCCACTGGCACGGCAGCTCCCGCAGAAATGAACCAGCCTTGTTTAACCAGAGCTCTCACTGGCAAAGCATTTCCTCTGCTCAGAGGCTCATTTGCCAGCACAGACATTCCTCTGTCCCACAGAGCAAACCATGGGCTGCAGCCTCGCTCCGTGCTGGCCTCTGCCTCCTGTCATCGCTCCTGTGCTGATTCCTTCCTCCCCAGGCCTGTCCCTTCACCAGGATGGACCCTGGACCCTGGCCATGCCACCTTGGCTGTGCTGTACCGCTCTGGCTGCTCCTGGCCATGCACCGGCTTCTTCCTGCTGCCCAGCAATGGTCATTTTTGCTCTGGAGTTTTCTAACCCCTCCCTGGGTGCTTTCTTTTCTTTTCTGTCTTGTGGAGTTACAGCTGCTTCTGACTGCAGCCCCCTGATCCTCTGGTTTGGGTGCTAGTGCACCTGCTCACTGGCAGGGAACAAGGAACTGAAAAATATGTAGGACTTGAATAAACATTACCAAGCAACACCTGACCCATCAGTGCATTATCAATATTCTTATACTAAAGGCAAAACCCAGCTCTGTACCGGCTGTTGGGAAAATTACTATGAAATTAACTCTATTCCAGCCCAAAAGGTATCCAGATGTGAGCTCACATCTACCAGCCCAAGGCTGCAGCAATCCCAGCTCCTCGTGTTGAGCGAGGAAAGAGAACAACATCCCAACTCACCCAGTGCCATAACTTGGAGTAATTCATCCTACTTAAAATTTATTTATTTGAGCTAAACAACTGATACCTCTCAGCACTGTGCTGAGCCACTGCTGATGGCTCTCCCCTCCCAGTGGGAGAGGGAAGCTGGGTTTAGAGTGGGATTTGGTGGTTCTGCTGCCTGTATCTCCTGGCAGCTCTGCACCCACTGCTGTGCCAGGGCTCCACAGTGTCCCCAGCATTGTGCTGGCCCTGCCAGGGTCCACATGTGAACCAGTGAGAGCCCCAGTGCCACAGCAGCTCTGGGCACTGTGGTACCTCAGGGTCCCAGGATCTTTGCCTCCCAAAATCCCCATCCCAGCCATCCAGCTGCTCTGCACAGGAGGAACAAGAGAGAAGGAGGAGACATAATTCAATCTAGGGCTGAAAAATGCCTTAACTTAATTTTGGTGGGTCACGGACATAATCAAATCAGCCTCGTGCACTGGAATATCGTTTCCATGTTTCCACAAAGACGGATAATTGTGCTCGGAAAACCAGCCCTTGGTGCTCAGTGGGAAAATGTGCCATGGGGGTGGGAGGGGGCCAGGAGCTGGGCTGGCAGTGCCGAGCAGAGCTGGGCTGTGCTGCTGTGCCCGCTCAGGGTACTGGCACGGGGTGACAAGGGCAGAAAAGGGGCTGGGGACATCACCCTGGCTGTGCAGGTGAGAGGTGGCCCTGCAGGAGGACACAGGACAGGCAGCGGCGAGGTCGGCGCAGTGCGGGGCGAGCCACGGCTCCGTGTGCAGCATGGTGCCAGATCCCAGCCTTCGGGAACATTCAGTGATGGATTAAATGCAATCTGACTACCACTGTGGGAGGTTGGAGAGAATTACTTCATACAAATGCACTTCGGAAAGTATTTAGAGTCAAATTTTCAAAAGCCCCTGAACGATTTAAGAGCCAAAATCCCATTTTCCAAAGTCACTTAAATGAGCAAGAAAAGATCAGTTAAGAAAACACGCGAGCAGCCGGGGCCTGGGGGGACGGGCTGCGGCGGCCGCGGGTGCAGCACCACGCCACGAGCAGCCACTGCAGCCTCTACCCTGGGAGACACGAGGATGCGTCGGCCTCAGAAAACATCCCTGTGCTCCTTCCTGAGGGATCAGCCCGGGATGGGTCCCACTGGGCCAGACTGAAGGGAATGGTCCCGCTGGGGTCAGGGACAGCGCCCGGCTCAGCAGTGCCACCTCCGGCTCCCATCGCGGACCCCGCCGGGGCAGGAAGGGTCCCCGGCTGTAAAGGGAGAAGGCCGGGCTGCAGCTGGGAACCGCAGGGCTCCTTCCCTTACCCCACAACCGCTGCAGCCTCCTAAAAGCATCTCCAGTTCCCCGCTCAGCATCCTAATGAACCGCAAGGGCAGCTGGGTCCCTTTGAGGCAGCAACCATGGAGACTCAACCCCCTCAAAGAGCAAATCCCAAAGCAATTAGCTTTGCAAGGCTCGGCCGAGCTGGTGGAGGTTCCACATTCCTCGGTGGCTGTAAAGCTCTTTACTGGGATTGTTTTCCTGCGTGAGCCCTGCCCGGGGTACACATGGTGGCTCCGGCTCCCAGCACCTTTGGTGCATGCCATAAAAAAACATTCTCACGTTGGCTTTGCTCGGGCTGAATCGGAGCGAGTTTACACACTTCCCCCAACAGAAAGCAAAAAGGATCTGAGACAGAATTCTTGCTCCAGGATCCTTTACAATTCCTGGAGGACATTTTTGGAAAGGGAAGGGTTGTATTTACTTTGGCAGCTGACTCTGCTCCTATATACATATGCATGGAAAAACTGCACTCACCTACGGTTTCCAGGGCTCCCTTGTCTGCAGAGCACCAGCCCAGGTGGTAGCTGGCGGCCCCCCGGACCTCTGTTTGGAAATGGCACGTGGAATTGGAAGCTGAAGTTTAAATCTCTCCCCAGGGCAGCCCTGGAGGCTGCTGGCTCTTCCCGGGAGTGCTGGAGGGGATGCGGCAGCCCCGGAGCTCATCGCAGCTCAGCACAGGCAGAGGCAGGACCGTCCCTGTGGTGCCCCCATGTGCCCCCCAGCACCCCCCTCTCTGGGCATCTCTCCCCACCTGCACCTCCAGCCTTCCCGTGGCTGCTGTGATTAATTCACTGACAGTGGGGTTGGAATAAATCCACTCGTTGGCACGTTGTAAATTCATCACGTGCTAGGGACGCACATTCCAGCCCACCATAAACACCCCTGGCTATGAGCTAGTAAATCTGCCTCCAGAGCTGTGGATGAATGGAGTCCCTGGGTCCTGGAGGCTGCTCCAACCCGGAGCTGGGGTGACCCCACAGCACCCAGCTGTCTCTGAAAGGAGGTGGCTCAAGAAAGAGGCTGTCAGGAGCAGGCTCGCCCAGGTGCTGTCACCTCCCAGCTTGTATCCTTCCTCCCTGTGCCATTCCTGCACTGGTGGTGGGGTGGGTGCTCCCATGAGTACTGGGGACCCATCCCATGGGATGAGGGCAGACTCCTGCAGTCTGTCTGGGAGCTGCCCAGAGCACACAGAAGAAGTTTGCTCCTCTGGTGCTCTGCTGAGCTGCTGAAACATTTAAGCAGTAAACTAGTTGTAAAACAGGGAAAAAAAAAAAAAAAAACAACCCCAAAACATTTTATTATCCACCAAACAGCTGCTGCTTCATTTTATGGGGGTCATTTTCTGAGGAGGTCAGGCTGGCAGAGCAGAGACATCAGCCCAGTTCTGGGCAGGCTCCAAGCTCCTGGCACCTCCAGCTCAGCTCCTCCAGCCCCCATCCATCCCCCAGCACCAGGCTGGCACTGGGGCCAGCATGGGCACGGACAGGGAAGGGCAAGTGTGGATTTTTAGGGCTTTTATCAGTTGCACTATTGTTGGGGCTGTCAGCAGGTCGCCCTGGGGAGGGGGCGTGGGGGGCCCTGTTTGGTGGGTGCTGCATCCTGCAGCACTCTGAGATCCGTCTGCAGGGCCAGGCAGTGCGGGAGCAGCTCCAGAGGGGAGGGCAGGGAGCGGGCACTGGGGCCGGTTCCCATCGCCCTGCCCGGGAGAGGAAGCCGGGGCACAGTTCAGCATCCCTTTCCCAGAGGAAGCCAAGTGCTTGGGATGTGGCACTGCCACAGGATGCAGATGCCCATCCTGGGGGGCTGGGGCTGCTGCAGCCCCGGCACTGCACGGAGCCTGTTCCTCCCGGAGAGCTGAAGGCAGGGCTGAGGGTCCCTGGGCACCAGCAGGGATGGTGGCCCCATGGAGGGATGAGCATCACCAGGGACAGACAACCATGGGGAGATGCCACATGCCCTGCTGCTCCCTTTCCTCATTCTCCATCCCTTGTGCCCCCTTTGCCCGTGCTGGTGGGAGCTGTGTCTCCCATTCTGGGGACCCTGGGACATGGCTTGTGCCAGCACCAGGGAGGGGCCCTGTGCCTGCCCCAGTGCAGACCCAAGAGCTCCCAGCAGCTCCAGCCTCTATGAAATAATTTGTTATTTTAGTTGTAAAACAGTAAGTGGCCCCTTTCCAGGAAGAGAAGGGAAAATCGAAACAGCCCCACTCCTGCTAATGACTGAACCAGTCAGCATGGGCAGGACTGGCATGGGAGCAGGACCCGCCTCCCCTGTGTCCCGTCTGACAGTCCTGTGCCCTCTCTGACACTCCTGTGCCCCCTCTGACACCTCTGTGCCCTCTCTGACACTCCTGTGCCCCCTCTGACACACCTGTGCCCCCTCTGACGCCTCTGTGCCTCCTCTGACACCCTTGTGCCCTCTCTGACACTCCTGTGCCCCCTTTGACATCCGTGTGCCCCTTCTGACGCTCCTGTGCCCTCTCTGACACCCCTGTGCCCTCTCCATTGCTCTGGAGGGCCATAAGTGCTGAGCTAATAATTAATTTCCAGGGCTGCCACCTCTCCGAGGAGCTGCTGTTGAGGGCCACAGTGCTGCAGTGCCACGGGCTGCAGGGACACAGCCTGCTCACCATGGTTTTCATCACGGGTTGCAGGGGATCCTCTGTTTCAGGGGTGACAGTGGAGCTCCAGTACAGCACCAGTGCCCCAGCCATTCCCCAGCCATGGCTGTCACCAGGATGTTCCCAGGCACAGCAGTGAGGTGACAGCAGCACAGCGAAAGCCAACCACAGCTGTCACAATCTCAAACCCTTTATGCCCCATGTTGGATGATGGGACGAGTTTCCCCATCTGAGCTTCAAAGGGGATGGAAAGCCCCAGGAGGGAGGTGGGGATGGATGGGATCATGTTGTTCCCCATGCTAGGTGTGGGTGTCATTTTCTTCTTGGCATCTCCCCTGCCCCCAGGGGTGGGGACATCTGGACTGCCCCCTCCTGTCACTGTGAGCAGGAGCCCTGGGGTGCAGCAGGGTCTCAGCAGGGCCCTGCTCAGGGGTTTGACCCCCCAGCAGGAGCAGT
This sequence comes from Cyanoderma ruficeps, assembly GCA_008694505.1. Lineage (NCBI taxonomy): Eukaryota > Metazoa > Chordata > Aves > Passeriformes > Timaliidae > Cyanoderma > Cyanoderma ruficeps. The sequence continues at coordinate 3,742,372 of VZDJ01000274.1, read as the reverse complement.
GCCTGCTCTGAGTGCTGGGTACAGACAAAGAACCCAACATCATTTCCTCGGGGTCATTCCCAGGGATCTTGCAGCGGTGCCGGGGCAGCCCAGGCATCACTCCCAGCCTCTGGCAGCACCGTGAGGAGAACTCCAGGGCTGTGCAGGCAACACCCCTCCCGCTGTCAGGTTATAGACTCGAGTCCTCAAAAATGCAAAAAATGCACCGGGAATCAAGGTTGGCCTGACGAGTTTTGATCTTTCCGCAATTGCTGCAGTATTGCTGTAAGTGCATCCAGATGGCTCAGACCACACAGACACAGAGCCCACCGTCACCTTTGGCCACCCTGTCCCACCCTGCCTGTCCTGCGTTAGGGTCATTAGGGTCATTAGAGTCAGCCTAATGTCACAGGGTCAGCCCTAAGGGGTGGCAGTGGGGTAATCTGTCCCTTAGGGCTGGTGGCTTGTCATGTGGCTCCCAGGGTGGCAGGGCTATCCCTCCAGCTTATACCTGGGGTGAGGGATGTCACCTCCCATTGTTTTGCTAAATGTAACAGGGACCTGAGCACCCTGCGGCCAAACTTCAGAGCAGCTGCTGAGGGTGACACTGAACTGTGTCTCAAAACCACTGGCTTTGTCCCCTCAGCTCCAGCACGATCCCTGCACAGCCCTGATGGGCTCCTCAGTGTGTCAGATCCCTGCCTGCCTCTGTGACTTTGCTATTATAGTGAGCATTGCTGTTGCCAAAACTTCCAAGGGGAGGGAAGATGGTCGTGGTTGTTTACAGCAAGTGAGTGTTATGCTTGGAAGAAGCTGGGGCAGGGCAGAGCTGGTCTTTTGGTGCTTTTACTGCATCTCAGAGCTGAGGAGAGAGGGATGGGAAGGATAGAACGAAGGATAGATGAAGGCTGGCAGACAGCCTGGCCTGGAGTTGTTCCCCAGAGATGCCTGGTCCCAGCTCGGTGCATCTGTGCCCTGGTGCCCATCCTCCTGTTCCTGCTCCCCAAGATCTGAGGAGCAGGTGATGCTAAATCAGACAAAGGCTCATTTTGACCCACCAATCACACGACTCCTGCTCAGAGCCACAGTGAGAGCAGGGCTGGTGAGACAGTGCAGGTGCTTGGGCTCAGCCAGGGGTGCTGGAGTGGGCAGAAGGGCACAGGGAGGGCTGGGGGTCCCTCCTGCCCATGTGGGGGTCTCCAAAGCACCCTGGTGCTACCAGTGCTGACTCCTGGTCTCGTTCCTTTCAGGACTGGGGAATGTGTTTACCCAGAGTTTGCTCCTTAGGGAACAAACCCGCAGTGGCTTTTGTCAAAAAGCAAGAGCATTTCTAGGGAGTTCGGAATTTCCTTTCCTGAAAGCCAATTCCCAGGAAGGAAAACATGTTTTGACCAAAAACTGATGCCCAGTTCTGTGTGGTTTAGCCCAGAACAGAAGATACAGTGTTGACAGTGAGAGTGCCTTGCCCGGCTCTGGTCCTCCCCACCGAGGACACCAGGTCCCCCCGTGCAGGGGACAAGGGGCTGCCCCCAGCTGGAATCACCCCAATGACAGCCCAGCTGCGGCATGGGGCTCATGTGGTACCTGACGGGGATGCTGCCAGCATCCAGCATGCTCCTCTCCCATCACCTGGAGCAAGGTCCTGGTCCCATCCCTGCTGGGGATGGCCCCCAGTCTCAGCTGAGCGCCCACAGGCCGGTGGCCGTGCTCCCCCTCCCCTGCACTGCCCACCAAACCGAGGAAGTCGCAACCGCAGAGCTCTTGAAAGCATTTTTTTGGTGGAGACCACCGGTACTGAGAGATTAAAATTGCTGTTGTTTCTTCCATTACTCAGCTTTCCTGAATTATGGGGTGTAATACTCAGGGAGTGGGAATAATTAGGGGAGAACAATGGCAGGCTTGAAGGCTTAACTATGCCTGTGTGGTACTGCCGGCCAGGCCAGCCTGCTGTCACATTTCTCTAGGCCTCCATTTTCCACAGCCCGTGCCAAGCCCTTTCCACTACGGTACCCGCTCCGGCTTCCTCATTCCTGGGGCTCTGCTCCCCGGAATGTCCTGGTTAACGCTCTGTTCCCCAGCTCCTGGCCAGCCAGCACCCACGGCATGGTGCTCTGTGCCCTGCTCATCCAGGATGTGGGAGCCTGGGGGATGCAGGAGTGTGGGACACAGGGATGCTGAACCCTGGAGTGAAGGGATGCGGGAGTGAGGGAGGCTGGGAGGATGCAGGAGGCCAGAGCAGCCCCATTGCCTTTCTGTCCCCTCCAGGCTCCTCAGCATGAGGCAAGCAGAGGTCCCGCCGGGTCATTTCAGCGTTCCATGCTCGAGGAAGCCGCTGGATTTCTCCCCTTGGCAGGGAACACCCTCCAGCTCCTCGGGGGCATCTTGCTCAAGAGCCTTTCCCAGCAATGGCCCGGCGCTGCGGGGCCTGGGGAGCAGTGACAGCCCTGGCCGAGAGCTTGGGCAAGAGGCCACAGCGCTGCTCCCAGCCCCGGGCAGTCTCTGGCTCCAGCCGGGGCACGCGGGCAGCTGTGGGGGGCTCTGTGCCTGCCATGGGACAGGGACAAGGAGCCACAGCCCAGGGCAGAGCCAGCCCAATGCCTGGCAACTTCTCCCTGAGCTCTTGGATGTCAGCGCTAGCACTAATTAAAATAAAATCAATATTTTTTTGCTGTAAGAAAAGAGACATTGTTCTGGCGAGCACTTTCCCTGAGTCAGCTCCTGTGTCTGTGTGTGACGGGCAGGGAGAAGCCAACAGGATCCTGGGGCTGCAAGGAACGTCTGGGGCTTCGTTTCATTTGGGGAGGGGATTGGTTTTAAATTTTCAAATTGTTTTCTTATTTCTCTATTAACTGAACTGTTTGGAAGTCTTGACTGCAGCCATCCCTGGCCATCCAGGCATCTGGTCCAGTCCTGCTTGTGGTGAGCCACTTGGCATGGCAGGGATAGGATGGGGTTGGGGATGGGATTGGAGTTGGGGGATGGGATGGGATCAGGGACAGCCTGGTTCATTAGGTCTCCACTTTAATTAATGTTTTCTGGGCAGGTGGCCTCCCTTGAACTTATCAGAAGCTAGCTCTGCTCCCAGAATTCCTGCTCTCTCAGGAGCTCCTGTTTTCTCTCACAAACAGCCTCAAGACTTTATTTTTTCTGCTGAAAAACAGCCTGAGTGGAATTGTATTTTAGTTATTGGACACTTCTAGGAAAATTCCCATAGCTACCAACTGGGATTGCGGCTAGGATGGGAATTCACTGATGCCTGAAGTCAGTCATCTCCCAACCCTGTGACCAGTGGTCCCGAGTGACACCCTTTGAGCCCTCCTGGGCTGCAGCAGCTGAGCCAGGATCTTCCTCAGAGCAGAATTCCTCTTGGAGCTCCTCCTGCCTGTGATGCCCAGAGGACCAATGATGATGATGGAGCCTGGGCTGATTCCCCCACCCCGCGGGGCTCTGCCCTTCACCACTGAGGAGATGCATCACTGTGAGTATTTTGCTGAACTCAAGGGGAATTTCTCACAGGGCTGTTCCTTTGTGCAGGCTCTTTATGTCCATGTGTGTTCACGTTATGGATGTTGCTACTTTAGATTTATAATTCAATTAGAGTCATGGTTACAGAAAATCCCATTTCGGTCATTTTGTATGAGTTAAATTATTCAATTGATCAGGTGCTGCTATTGCTGTGTTAATGAGGTATTGTTATCATTAAGAGTTGGTAAATCCTTTAGACTTAATCCACTGATCCAATCTGAGGCTAAATTTAGTAAGGGGATCCTCTCTGTGCCTGGTGACTCAATTTGGGAGTGTCTCTTACCCCCTTGCATTCCTGACTTTTTCCTCCCTACCTTTTTCTCTGCCCATTTCCACCTAAATCATTGCAGACTGTTTTTAATCCCATTTTTCTTGGTGTGATTTATCTACACCATAAGAAATAGAGTGACAAAATTATATCAAACCTGCTTTTGCCTGCGACTCAACCCCAAACCCCTCATTCACCACAGGCCCAAGGAAAGAGCAACCATTCCAGAGACTCCCTCTACTCCTAAGCCACAATTAAAACTATTTTAAAAGAAAACAAACATTTCTCATTGAAATTCCTGCCTGTTTCTGGCTCTCGTTTTGGGCCAAGGCTGCTCAGCACCAGCAGCTTCCTGAGCAGCCTCTGGGCAAACCCAGCATGCTGGGCTCTCTCAGAGTCCTGGCTGCAGCTGGGAAAATGGAAATTTTCCTGTGGAAATTCAGGAAGGCTGGAGCAGCACTGCCCTGCTGCCCTAGGGTCCAGTGAGCTCATGGCTTCGGTGTTTATGGTGCAAAGCCAGCGCTGTTCCCATCCCACGGGCACTCCAGCGCAGTTTTGGGTGGATCCCAGCCCCACAGGACACTGTCCCCGTGCCACATCCTGCGCCCCTGGCAGCTGAGGGCGGCTTCCAGAGGGGAATGGAGGTGCTGCTAGTGGGACGGTGGGGTGTGGTTTGAATTATTTGGGGTTTGGGGGCATGAGGGGTGGAAGGAGGTACAGGAACTGGGCTGTCCCAGGCGGGGAGAGCACCGGTGTGCCCACTGGGTCGTGCCATGGGGCTAGGAATGGCGGCGTGGCCGATGTCACCCTCCTTCCCTGCGGCTGGATCTGCCCTTCCCATTGCAGCTGGTGCGAGCTGCCGCTGCCTCGATAGAGGAACAAAGCACCACGGAGACCCCGGAGCACAGACCTGACCGCGGGCAGGGGACACTGAGATGAGCCCTGTCCCTGCCGCAGCCACTCGTCACCCCTGCACGTGCTTCTGGTGGCCTGTCTGTGCTGGAGCGAGGACGATTGTCCCGGACTTTCCCTCCTCCCAGGGCTCAGCAGCCGCCTCCGGTGCAGCTTTGGCTTTCACAGGGCTGGATCCGCTCCGCAGCCGGGCAGAGCGTGGGAGGAGGGTGCCGATCCCGCTTAGGAAACACAAAACAATAAAAGAGGAACAATGGAGCTTCCTTCCCGTCACCCCAAATGCCAAACGCCACCAGAATGTGGCTCAGCTCCGAGCAGCGCTGGCGGGGCTGTTCCTGTGTCCCCTGACCCGAGGGAGGAACTGCAGACACCTCCTCCTCTTCCTCGCTCTGGCAAGGGATGCTGTGGGCGGGCGGGTGCCAAGGAGCATCGCCAAAGGGCTGCCCTGACCCGGCGCTGCTGCCAGAGGCATTCCCAGCTTTGGAAACTGCGTTTGGGCCAGGGCAGGGGGGTGCAGCGTGGCCGTGCCTTTCCAGAGCATTTTGTCAGCTGCCTGTGCTTCCAGGGTAGCCAAACACGTCTTGCAGCCAGCCCAGGGGCCCAGGAAGGGTTAGAAAAACATCCAGGTAGCCAAATTTGCCAGATCATTCTCAGCCAGAGAACATGTTCTCATGGATTTGGTGCCCGTGGGGTGCCAAGCATGGGGAGATGCTCAGCCAGGTCGGCCACAGGTGGGCATCTGGGGGGAGCTGGATCCACACCTGAGTGGTGCCCACACCTGAGTATCCCACAGCTGGATGTGGCAGGTGCTTAGGGACACGGGGCCAGAGCCCCCTAAGGGGTTGGTACCTGCCTGTCCCTGCTGGCTCCACTGGCTGGTACCCACCTGTCCCTTGTGGCCACCAGCACCATGCCAGCCCTGCCAACAAGCCCCATCCCCAGTGCACGAGCCCTCATGGGTGAAAGATCCTTTGCACAGCCTCGGAGAGTGCCCGGCACCCTGGCCAAGCACATCTGGCTGAAAGCTGTGGGAGCTGCCCCAGCAATGAGGACACCAGCCCGGAAACACTTCTTTCCCAGAGAGATTCTCTTGTCCCATCCAGGATCCTCTCCTGGCACCATTGCTGACCCTTCAGCAAGTGCTGGATTGTGGGGTCTGGACAGTGCCCCCAGGGATGTCACCCACCCTGTTTTGGGTGACAGGAGTGAGGCTGGGAGCTCTGCCTCCCCCTGGAGAGTGGAGACCACCTGGCTCATGGCTGGGGCTCACCACCAGCCAGGAGCAGCAGCCAGCTTGTCCAGGTTTTCCAACCCTGGCCATGTTGTCCCCACGCTGGAGACATGAACTGGTTTAAACCCTCACCCTGGACCCTGTGAGTCACACATTGACCTTCAGCTCCTGCCAGTGTGCTCCATCAGCCAATGTCCCACTTTCCTGCGGGAGAGGGACAAGGGCTGCAAATCTCCTTCCACCTCTGCGGCCACCCCACCAACCTCTTGCATCCTGCTGCTGTGGGAGGCTGGGATGTGGTTGGGACACGGTGCTGTGGCTGATGCCATCGTGGGGTTCTCAGGCTGGTGAGGGCACACGGGGCTGGCTGGGGGGCTCACCCCAGGCACGGGGGTCCCACAGTGTCACTCTCTAGCACTGCTCCCTCCCCGTGTCCCGCGTGCCCTCCTTGACTTGTTGCTATTGTCATCTCCAATATCACGCAGGGATGTGAGAGGCTCTGTCGCCTCTTTTCCTGCCAGGTTAAATCGCTCCCTAGGAATGTCTATTATTCCCACAAGTCAACTTTCCCCTCCGCGGTATGTGTCAGGGGTCAGGGCTGGCACCACATGAAAGCGACGGGTATTCAATAACCGAGAGCCGTGGAAAGGCTTCAGTCCAAGCCCAGCCACGTTGGGGTTTATTGATGCAGATGCCTTTCCCCATTTGTTTCCTATAAACAGCACATGGTAATATTTAGTAGGTTTCAAACAGAGCTTTTTGCATATTCTCCCTTGTCTGCAGCGAGCTGCTCAGTAGTAGACAGTTTTAATTTACTTAATGCAATTTCTGCTTTTTGTTCTTCCAGAAGGTCTGGGCTGGTTTTGACCCTGTCGCCCCAGCAAATTACTGTAATTCCCAAGGGGCTGGGAGCAAGAATCCAGGATCCACTCTCTGCAGGGGTGAGGACAAGGGATCTCACTCCGTCCAGACCCTCTGGGACACAGCCTCAGGAGCTGGGTGCACACTGGGGCTGTTTGGGGCTGCCCTGGCTGGCTCCCGCTCCTGGCCAGGCTGGCAGCACGTGGTGCTCGCCAGCTCCAGAGGGAAAAAAAACAACTTTATTGCAAGAGCTGTCACTTCCCCATCCTCGGGGCTGGCAGAGGTCGGGGCACAGTCATGGGCACTCAGTGCCTGGGATGGAGCACGACTGCAGGGTGAGCCCGGAGCAGGGAATGCCCATGAGCACGGAGCACAGATCCCACCAGAGCAGGGCTCCTGGGGAGCACTTACACAAGAAAGAGAAGCATCAACTGCTCCTGGAGAGCAGCCCTTGCTGTTGTCTCCTGGCAGCAGCACTACACGGCTGATGCCAGCCATGGAGCAGCACCGAGCTGGCAGCAGAGGAGGCTCAGATGCCCCTCCAGGTGATTTTTTGCCACTGTAAACGCCCACAGAGTCCTGGCTCTGCAGCAGCTGCCTCGGGCTGGAGGCAGAGTCCCAGCCACTGAGCACAGAGTGGATTCAGACCTCAAGCCAGCCATACTGAGTGTCTGCCCCCAGTCCCTCCGTGTGTGGAATACTGGGCAGGTTCCTCCAGGCAGCAGCTTCCAGGCCTGCCGGCAGCCAGGAATTCTTGGTGCAGTGCTGCCGTCACCCTGCCAGCCCTGGGCATCCTGTCACCACTTGTCACCCTGCCAGCCTCAGGCAGGGGTTGAGCCCCTGCTGCCACTCCCCACCAGCCCCCAGCACCAGAACACAGGCAAGAGGAGACCAAAGAATTGACACCGCGATTCTTTTAATGCAATTACTCCTAAAATGCAGCTTTAAAGTGACTTGGAATGGTCAACAATGAGAAATAAGGGATGGTTTTGAGCTCTGCAACATGACCACATGGCACCTCTGTCACCAACACCCACCTGGCACCGCTGGGCCACCCCCGTGCCTCTGACTACTCTTACAGCCACTGTCACTTCACAGAGCACACGGGGTATCCAAAGGGATTCTTTGGGGCCAAAAAAGGGACAGGGTAAGCCATCCAGTGCCAGATGACCCCACATTCCTCCAGAAAAGCCAGAAAAGAGCAGCACAAGCAGTGGGTTGCTCCCTCTCACCTCACATTCGGGCATCAACCGACACACTGGAGGTCACACAGACCTCGAGGGGCTGTGCCTTCATGCTACGTAAAGTGATTTGGGAACCCAGCGCCTGATTGTGTCCTCTGGCTCTGGGTGGCAGAGGAAGCTGATGTTCCAATCTCTTGCTTTTTGTTATCTAATAATTCTTTATGTATTTACTTTTCAGAGCAGTAAGAGCCAAGTAACTGGGAAACTCTGCTGTAGCCTGAACACCAGTGAAACAAACCCCGACACCACCTTCACACCACACAGCCTTTACACCCCCCAACAGCACAACAGGGTCTGAAATGTCTTTAACACCTGCCAGGCCTCAGCCTGAGTTTGGTTCTCACTCTGTGAGAACCCCCAGGCAGCCCTGGGCTGTGCCCAGTGTGGAGCACCAATGCCATTTTAGCCAATCTTTCTCCATGTAAAATGGTTCCTACTGCTCCACTGGAGTTTGACCTCCTACCCTCCTGACGGGGGGTGGTGAGGCTTCTGGAGAGGGACGTTGGAAAGGCCATGGAACTCCCAGATTTCTGGGAGACTTTTTTTTCCCCTGCCCTGGTGCCAGCACTCCAACAGCTCTCCTCAGTCACCCCTTTGGATTAATCCTGCCTTTGCCAGTGACTTCAGAATCAAGTGCAGGAAGCCAGTTTGATCTACACAAACACTACACACATCTCCAAACGGATTTTAAACACCTCATTTAAGGAAGGACGGGGTTTAGCAGGGAATCAGTGGGCTCTTGTAGCTTGGTCTCCAATTCTGGCCGTCCGACACCGATGCAGATGTGAAGAGGCCAGAGCTCTCCTGGAGGAGTCTGAGCAGATGTTCTCACACAACCCAGGTCACAACTGGAAACTGAGCGTAGGAAGCCCCCAGGGGGAGGGAGAAGGACATCACCTGATGAAAAAGCTTCAGAATGAACCTGGGAAATAAACACCAACCAAACAATCGTCTTCTACAGAGGATGGAAGTGAGAGTAGAAGAAAATAACATCTGAGATAGTCAGTGAGTCAGTCTGAGTGTGCAGGGGCAGGAGATCCCTATGGATCTGTGAGGAAAGCTAATGGCCAAACCCAGCTGGTCCCTCCAGTCCCCAGCGAGAAGGGGCCATGGTTCACTCCTCCCCAGCTGGAAGGTTGTCTTCAATCCTCCTGATGAACTTCATCCGTATTTCTGTGACGCTGTCGCCCTTCAGGGTGTCCTGGACAAACTTCACATCGACAGCCATCTGCACCTAAGTGAGGGAAGAGTAGAGAGGAGCTGGTCACTCCCTCTTCACAGCAGCTTCTCCAGGGACTGAATGGCCCTGGAGCAGCAGCTTAAGGGCTCTAAGGGCACGATATGACATACAAGGCTCTACATGGTACTAAATTTGAGACACAGCTGTTCTCTTGTCCCGACCAATTCCCAGCTAGGGCTCACAGGACTTGCAGGGTGAGGATTTTGGAGCTCCATACAAACTCAGGGAGATATAAAGTGCTTGAACTTGGGTTGTGAGCTAAAGGGGCTCAGCCACCACCTCTGGGCCTCAGGTGCCACACACGACAGCAGCCAAGTGCTCCTGCAGCTCTGCCCTTCTCCTGGGAATGTGTTTCAAGTCCAAACCAAACCCAGGAGTCAAGAACATGGACCAGAATTCAAGTATCTGCTGACACCTGGCTATCCATACACCCATCCCAAGGGAAGGGAGATGTGGCTCACCATTTCCAGGGCACCTCGCAGCACCCCACAGAGCAGGTTGGAGTAGATGAGGGTTGAGTGGTTGTCAGGGAGCTCCACAAAGTCCACCAAGGGGTTGTTTTCCAAGATCAGGGAGAACTCATCACCCCCAGGACTCCAGTTGGTGATGCTTGGAGTGATGCCCAGGTACATCTTAAATGCAATCTATTGTGGCAAACAGGAGGAACGAGAACAGGTGAGGCAACAGCACAGCTTTGATCTTTGTAAAATTACTCGAGGGGCTTGCAAACATCTCTCCTTTCTTCCAGTTCCCACCAGCCAGCAGTACTTGGGCTAAAGCTTTTTTTTCCCTCCCCAAAATGTTCATCAAACTCTCAGAACAGTCCTGTGTGTAGCAAATATTCCATCCTCACAGGCAAAATCAAAAGAAAACCGTGACAAAGCTGTGCTTGGACATTTACCTTTGCAATAACATCCGCAGTTTCACGGAAATCGTGGCATCTCCCAACATTGGAACGGGCCAGGAAATCCTCGATGAGTCGGACACCGATGTTGTAACCCCTGTGGAGGGACCAGAGCACACAGCTTTAGAAAGACAACAAATATTTATAAAAGAAGGCAGCGAAGAAACAAAGTCTAATCTGAGAAATGTCAGTATCAAATAACTTCAGCCTGCCAGGATTTTGCTCCTGGAGCAGCACGCAGGGATGTGGCTGTGATCCCTGTTGTGATCCCACCCGGCTCCAGCACGGCAGATCCACTCCCACTTTTGCATCCACTCACATTTTGTCCAGCTGCTTGTTGACATCATCATCATTCTCGTAGTCCTTGCAGAGCTGGGTCACCAGGGCGCCGTAGGTCAGCGTGAAGAGCTCCGAGTTCTGCGCACAGGAAAAGGGATTCACCCACCAGAACCCGCCCGGGCTCCGCTGCCTCCGTGTCCAGCGCCGCCGCCCTCGGCACGGGGAGGGGAACAGGGACCTGCTGTCTCAAAGCAATCTGGTGCTTAATAAGGAGAGATCCCAGCTCCCGTTCTGGCAACAACTTCATTCTCCTCTGAACAGGGCTTGGAGGAACCTGGTCTGCTGGAAGGTGTCCCTGCCCTTGGCAGGCGGTGGAACTGGATGAGTTTTAAGATCCCTTTCAACCCAAACTATTCTGGGATTTTGGGAGAGACCAACACCTCCTGGATAGCTGGAGGTGCCATGCCAGGGCCCTGAATTTACCTCAACCACAGGCCTAGAGCTGAGATCTGACTCAAACTCCTCCCTCTGTTTCATGAACATGTCACAAGCAGGCAGTGCCCGTTAGGCTCCAGCTCTGGTCCTCCCAACAGGCCCAAAATGTTCCTCCAGTCAGGGATTTATGAAATTCTGTACCAAGAAAAAGGACTCGTCGGGTCCTAGAAAGTTGTCCGGGCACAGAATTTGCTTCACAGATTGAAATCAGCTCCTCAGACCCAGAATAGGCTCAGGGATGTCAAACCCAGGCCAGCTCAGCACTCAGGTGCTGTGCACGTCCACTCTGGGACTGGCCAGGACCAAAGTCACTTATGTTTTCTTTGCACAATTGTCAGATTTGCAGAAAATTTGCGAAAAAAGGGAAAAGTTCTCCTCTCCCAGCTACCACCTTCGATCCTCACCCTTAAATGACATCAAAGAGCATTTTTTGGGAGCCATTAAGCCAGACCAGTGATTAACAAGGTCTGCAGGCTGCAGAACAAAACTCTGCAAAAGGAAGTGTTTTGGGGAACAAACAAACCCCCAGCACTGGTTTCTGCTGTCAGTTTTGGCATGCAGAGGGATCACAGGGGCTGACCTGGGATCTGTCACCTACCATGAGCTGCAGAGAGGCAGAAGGTGAAATGAATGGCAAATACCAATACTAGAGAATGAAAGCAGCAGCAGGCAGGGAGGGAAAAGAGACAAGATCAGAGTTAAGTGACAACACAGATCACCATAAGTTCACACAAAGCCACGACGAACACACAGAGGAAACACCCCCAAACAAATAGAAATTGGGTTTGTAGAGGACACAGGGAATTCCACCTTGTCTTGTTCCTGGAATAGGAAAAAATTCTTCCCTGTGAAGGGGGCGAGGCCCTGGCACAGGGTGCCCAGAGAAGCTGTGGCTGCCCCTGGATCCCTGGGAGTGTCCAAGGCCAGGTTGGACAGGGCTTGGAGCAACCCAGGTTAGTGGAAGGTGTTCCTGCCCATGGCAGGGGGTGGAATGGGATGAACTTTAAGGCTTCAGGTATGAACACAACCAGTTGGGCTGTTTGGAGCTGTCACCTCACTTTGGATCTAAAGAACTCACACATTCTTTGGGAGTTTTACTTAAAAATTAGCTTTCCTCTTGGAAAACTAAAGATTGGGCAATTCACATTAACAGAAGGACAAGGTGGAAGTTCCTTTGGCTCAGCTGGAGTCAGAGACTTGGCAGAGAATTTAACAGACATGCAGAACAGGTAGTGTTGGTTGTAAGGGTTTCGGTGGTTTTAGTAAAGACAGAGGTGGAGAGGGGATGGGGATGGATGGAGGGAATCCAGCTGTCCCCAGCCTGAGGTGCTGTCACCGTGTGAGGCCACGGCGGTGTCACCTGCCACCATCAGCCCCAACACACCCAGAGCTGATCTCATTTATTGCTGAGACGTTGTTAATAAAGGCAACTTAAACTGATACAATAAGGCAAACTCCTAAATTCAGATTTGGACAAAAAATGTTTCGTTTTCAGCTCATTTGATGTAACTGAAGTGCCCAAAGCTTTCCCAGTATTTTTATTATTTGACACTGAAGAGCAATGAGTGTACAGTCTCTACACTGTGCATCTGCTCTATGGTTACGGAAATTAACACAATTCTTTACATAATCGTTGTATTTAAGGAGCTGAACCGCTAGAAAAGAATCCCCTGAGGTGTGCAGAGGCAAGAGGGGGCAGCTAAATCCGACCCAGCACCTCCTCACGGCCAAAGAGGGAGAACCCCCTAGATTTTATTTTTTATACTTATTTTGCATTAAAAATTAATGAATTCGACCTGGTTTGACCCAGCGTTCGAGTTCAGCTCTGGAGCTTTGGGCTCCATCTCTCAGTTCCTGACTCAGCCGGGCTGATAACGCGGAATGAGGTGGAGAGGAGAAGAGAGACACGCCAGGGAAGCGTTTTGGATGCGAACTTCCCACGAACGGGAGCGCCCGCTGCCGCTGATTGCTGCTCGGCCCCGCCGCACCGGGCGCTGCGGGCCGGGCCCGATCGCCCCCGCCCCGGGCCGGTTTCCCCGGTGCCCCACGCCATGCGCTCGCCGCACCGGTCCCGTCGTTACCATTTTCTTGCTCTCAGTGCCGCGCCCGCCCTGCCGCGACATCGTGTCCGCCCGGCCCGGCCCGGCCGCTCCGTCCGCCGCGGGACACCAAGAGACCTCCGGCACACCGCGGGGCACCACGGGACACGCAGTCCCCGCCGCGCCGCCGTCCGCACCCCGCCCGCCCGGGTGGACTACAAATCCCAGAGTGCATCACGCGCATAGACGGTGCGCTGCCCCGCAGCAGGTGACCGCCAGGCACCGACCAATCCCGACGTGTAGGGGGGTCAGGTGATGGCTGCGGGCGCCGCTAGGGGACGCTACCGCCCGCCGCAACCGCGGCGGCGCCGCCGCCGTCGAGGCCGCGCTGGGCCGGCCCGTCCCGGGACCGCCGTTCCCGCTGCCCTCGGTCTCCCTCCGCCGGCAGCGTGCCGCCCCTGCTCGGCCAGTGACGGAATGGTGGCCACGGCGCTGCTCCTTCCGGTCGGTCCCGGTCCTGCCGGCTTCCTGCAGGCCTCCCCGCGACCCCCCAGCCCCGGCTGATGTTGCCGGGTCAATAATTCCTCATGAGCCGTGGGCAGAGCAAGGGGCTCGGCATGGGAAAGGGGCCTCTCCCGGTGCACCTGGGCTGGGCTCCTGCTCCCGCCTTGGTCACACACTGCCACCTTGGAATTGGAATAAAATCGTGGAATATCCCGAGCTGGAAGGGACCGACAAGGATCGAGTCCAACTCGTGGCCGTGCACAGGACACCCCCAATAATCCCACCATATACCTGAGAGCATTGCCCAAACGCTCCTCGAGCTCTGCCAGGGCCAGGCCTTGGTGAGCCTGTTTCTGTGCATTCCTTGCCCAACTCCAGGGGCTCAGCAGAGGCTGATTTCTGGGGAAAGGGCAGCTGTTGTCTGTGGATGGATGAAGCAAGCCCTGTGCTGGCAGGATTGGGCAGGCTCAGAACCTTAGGCTGTGGCTCAGTTTGGAACACAAGCAGGTTTCCATCCTGTGAGGCCTGAAAATGGCTCTGCAAGAACAGGGCAAAAAACAGGGTGTCACAGAAACCAGCCAGGCTTGGGGCAGCAGGAACTGCTGGGAATATTCTCTGGAACAACCCAGCTTCCCCTAATCCTCCCTCCCAAGCCAGCATGGCCCCCGGTGCACCAGGTTCTGCCCCCAGACAGACTGTGCTGGTGATATTTACTTACTTAATTAATATCCTGTTGTTTGTTTATTTATTTATCCAATTATGTCCCTGTCCCGGACCTGTCACTGAGGGAGTGCTGAGCCCTGACCCAGCTGGGTGGTAGTGCCGGGGGCAGGACATGCTCTGGGCACAGGAGGATCCCCCCACTCCTGCTGGCTGCTCAGGAATCCAGCAGCTGGGAGCTGTCACCACCGAGCAGGAGCGTGAGGACCGGCTGGGCTGTGGTGACCTGCTGGCATTGCCTTACATGGCTTCATCCTTGGGACACCATCAGCTGTGAGGCACCAGGCCTGGCACTGGAGCACGGTGTGGCTGTCCTGGGCAGGGGGGCTGCCAGCAGCACCTCCACTGTGCCAGTGAGCTCATGGGATGTCTGTGCTCCCTGTCTCCAGCTCTGCAATGCCAGGTCCCCTCCTGGTCCCAGTCTCAAATGCCACCTTGTGCTCTCCACCACAGTGGCCCCAGTGTGCCAGTGGCTGATGGAGATCATTGAATCCTAGAACACCGGGGGTTTGGAAGGGACCCACAAGGACCATGGGGTCCAGCTCCTGGCCCTGCACAGAACACCCCAACAATCCCACCATGTGTCTGAGAGCATTGTCCAAACGCTCCTGGAGCTCTGGCAGCCTTGGAGTTGTGACCATTCCCTGGGGAGCCTGGGCAGTAACCAATCACCCTCTGCGGAAAGAACCTTTCCCTGATACCCAACGTAAGAAGACACCGTGTCCCTGGTCAGGGCTGAGGTCCTGAGTGTCCCTCTGTGCTAAGCTGGGGGGCATGAGGGGGTCACAGGGTACCTGTGCTGACATCTCAGTCCGTGTCCTGCCATAATGCCCAGTGAGCCCAGTGAGACCCTTCCCAGATGGAGCCGTTACTGCTCCCTGGCCGCGGGCAGGGGCCGAGCCAGCCCCGCTGTAGCCTAAGGCACCGAGATCCGGTCTGACGGCGTCGGGCGGCTCTGCCGGATCCCGCCCGCACACGGGAGATGCTCCGGGAGACGGGTGGAACAGAAATGCTGCGATCCCTCGGCGGGGCCGGGCTGCGCGGGGCTCGGGGCTCGCCGCCCCTCGAATACAGACCCCGATGCACGGGGTGAATCCCGCAAATCGGCCCGGGGGGCGGCCGGGACCGGGCAAAGTCCCGAGGCCCCCTGACCCCTTCCGTCCTACCGCGCTCCGCCCCGTCCGGTGGGCGCAGAACCGACTGCAGCGCGCTCCGCCCCGCCGCGCCCATCGCGGGGGCCTCGGAGCGCCGGGGCCGGGTCGGGTCAGCCCGAGTCATGCTGTGCAGATCCTGGGAGCCGGGCCGGGCCATGCCGTGCGGATCGTGGGGGCCGAGCCGTGCCGGGCCGCGCGGGGCTCTCCGGGCAGCGGCGCTGGGACTGCGGGTCCTGGTGCTGAGCGCGGCGCTGGGCACGGGGGCAGTCCGGGCTCAGACACCCCGCTTCCCTTTCTGGGACCCCTCGCTGCCCTGGCATCGCCGCCTCGACGACCTGCTGGGCCGGCTGAGTCCCGCCGAGCTAGTGCTGCAGGTGAGAGGGTGGCGGGATCCCCCCGGAGGCCCCCGCGGGACTCCCCGCTCAGCCCCGCTGCCCTGCAGGTGGCCAGGGGGGGAGCGATATGGAACGGCCCCGCTCCCCCCATCCCGCGGTTGGGCATCGGGCCCTACAACTGGAACACCGAGTGTCTGCGGGGGGACGGCGAGGCACCTGGATGGGCCACGGCTTTCCCGCAGGCGTTGGGGCTTGCTGCCGCCTTCAGGTACCAGCACCCGGGACCGGAGGTGTGGGATGGGACCTTGTGGGACAGGTCCTCCCTTGCCTACACCGCCCTGACACCGCTGTGCTGTCCCCACAGCCCTGAGCTCATCTACCGTGTGGCCAATGCCACCGCCACCGAGGTGAGGGCCAAACACAACAGCTTTGCAGCTGCTGGCCTCTACAGTGATCACACCGGGCTCAGCTGCTTCAGCCCTGTCCTGAACATCATGAGGCATCCACTGTGGGGGAGGAACCAGGTGCCAGCTTGGGCGGGTGAACCCTGGCTGGGATCGAGCCACAAAGGACTGTGGCTGACTAGCTGGATGTGGCCATGGCTTGCCAGGCTGTGGGGATGTGGGGCTCCCAGAGATGACCTGCCTGTGCCCTGGACAGGAGACCTATGGGGAGGACCCGTTCCTGACTGGGGAGCTGGCCCGCAGCTTTGTGCAGGGGCTGCAGGGCCAGCACCCCCGTTATGTCAAGGCCAGTGCTGGCTGCAAACACTTCAGTGTGCACGGAGGCCCTGAGAACATCCCAGTCTCCCGGCTAAGCTTCAATGCCAAGGTGAGCACAGCGGGGTGGGGGGTGTTAAGAGGTCAGGGGACACTCTGGGTGCTGACCCCACTCTGCCGTGGTGCTTGCAGGTGCTGGAGCGGGACTGGCGCATGACCTTCCTGCCCCAGTTCCAGGCGTGTGTGCGTGCTGGCTCCTACAGCTTCATGTGCAGCTACAACAGGTGTGGAGCATGGCAGGGGCCACCTGAGCTGGGCTGCCCTTGGCATGGCCAGTGCCCTGCTCTCCTGGCTGCCCCATCCCCTCTCCAACAGGATCAACGGCGTTCCCGCTTGTGCCAACAAGAAGCTGCTGACAGACATCCTGCGTGGCGAGTGGGGGTTTGATGGGTACGTGGTGAGCGACGAGGGGGCTGTGGAGCTCATCATGCTAGGGCACCACTACACACACAGCTTCCTGGAGACAGCAGTTGGTGAGCTCACGGGCTGGGCATGGGGTCGGTCCCCAGGCATCGCGCAGCCATGACCGGAGTTCTCCCTTCTCCCTGGCACGGCAGCCTCGGTGAACGCTGGCTGCAACCTGGAGCTCTCTTATGGCCTGAGGAAAAACGTCTTCATGCACATCCCTCAGGCTCTGGCCATGGGCAACATCACGCTGCAGGTCAGCTGAGTGGAGTAGGGCCCGGGGTGTGGGCAGAGAGCCTGGGCTGTCCCTGCCAAGCACAGCTGAGGTGTTGGGGTCGGGGTCTCCACAGATGCTGCGTGACCGAGTCCGGCCCCTCTTCTATACACGGATGCGGCTGGGGGAGTTTGACCCCCCAGCCATGAACCCCTACAGCTCCCTGGACCTGAGTGTGGTGCAGAGCCCCGAGCACCGCAACCTCTCACTGGAAGCTGCTGTCAAGAGCTTTGTGCTGCTGAAAAATGTCCGGGGGACGCTGCCCCTCCGGGCCCAGGACCTGTCCAGCCAGCACCTTGCGGTGAGCCCCTGTAAGGTGGTGGGCAGAGGGACATGCTGGCTCCACACCCATGGCACACAGGTGTGACAGGGCTGCTGGTGCCCATCCTCACCCCTCTGCCCTCTGCAGGTTGTGGGTCCCTTTGCTGACAATCCCCGGGTACTGTTTGGGGACTACGCACCAGTGCCAGATCCTCAGTACATCTACACTCCCCGGTGAGACAGCGTGGTCCCACCTCACGTGCCCCTCTCCTGTTCCCTTCTTCTGGGCACTGTCCAGGGCTGCTGCTGGAGCTACTTGGCCCTTGGCTGGTGGACAGGGTAAGGGGGCTGTCCCCATTGTGGCCCAGCTCTGAGGCACAGCTGCCCCTGTGTCCTCTGCTGTTCCCTGGTGCAGGACGGGGCTGGAGATGCTGGGGGCCAATGTCAGCTTCGCAGCGGGCTGCAGCGAGCCACGGTGCTGGCAATACTCACAGGCAGAGCTGGTGAGGGTGGTGGAGGCAGCTGACATTGTGCTGGTCTGCCTCGGGACAGGTAGGTGCGAGTGGGAGGACACTGGGTGGACACTGCCAAGGGGGAATGCTCTGGGAGAGGGGGAGTGCCCACGAGCCACCTCTGAGGCTGTCGGTGCCCCTCTGCCCTGTTGCAGGGGTGTAAGGGGCTCTCCCTTGGCTATCCCCACCCAGGAGTAGATGTGGAGACAGAGGCAAAAGACCGAAGAAACCTGTCCCTGCCGGGGCACCAGCTGGAGCTGCTGCAGGATGCTGTGCAGGCGGGTAGGGGCTCTGTGGGACCTCGACCCACCCAGGTGTTCCCCATCCATGGGACACCCCGGGGCCATCCCAGTAGTGCCACTACAGGGCTCTCAGTGACAGCCACCTCCCTGCAGCCGCTGGGCGCCCTGTCATTCTGCTGCTGTTCAACGCGGGGCCCCTGGACGTGAGCTGGGCACAGGCACATGACGGCGTGGGGGCCATCCTGGCCTGCTTCTTCCCTGCCCAGGCCACCGGCTTGGCCATTGCCAGGGTCCTGCTGGGCGAGGCGGGGGCTAGCCCGGCTGGCCGGCTGCCGGCCACTTGGCCTGCGGGCATGCACCAGGTAAGGCCAGCGCTGCTTGTTGCATCCTTAGCCTTTCCCTGCCTTGGTGGCTGCAGCAGCTGTGGGATGCTGGGCTGGTTCTTGCCTGTGTCTGCCCAGCCCTCCCCTGTTCTGCTGGCCCCTTGTCCCGCAGGTGCCGCCGATGGAGAACTACACCATGGAGGGACGGACATACCGCTACTATGGGCAGGAGGCGCCGCTCTACCCTTTTGGATACGGGCTGTCCTACACCACCTTCCGCTATCGGGACCTGATGCTGAGCCCCTCAGTGCTGCCTGTCTGTGCCAACCTCTCTGTGTCTGTGGTGCTGGAGAACACGGGGCTGCGGGACAGCGAGGAGGTGGGCACAACTGCCCTGCACTGGGCTGGCTGTACTGGGTGCAGATGTGCCCGAGCTCCCCCCTGCAAGGGGACTGCTGTGGAGTCCCATGGTGCTGATTCCTATCCCTCCATGCAGGTGGTGCAGCTGTACCTGCGCTGGGAGCAGTCATCCGTGCCAGTGCCCCGCTGGCAGCTGGTGGCTTTCCGCCGTGTGGCTGTGCTGGCCGGCCGGGAGGTCAAGCTGTTCTTCCAGGTGCTGGCTGAGCAGCGTGCAGTCTGGGCACAGGACTGGCGCCTGGAGCCCGGCACATTCACCCTCTTTGCTGGTGGGCAGCAGCCAGGCCAGAAGTCACGGGCACCCTCAGAGGTGCTGAGCGCTCAGTTCAGTGTCACCGGCACAGCACGGCCCTTACGCGCATGTTAATGGCAGTGGTGGCCACGGGGTGCTGGCAGAGGGAAGGGATGTGGGGTACTCCGTGTGCCGTGGGCAGTGTGGTGGTTCTCTGCCCTGCAATAAAGTGCTGGTACTCCGTGGCAGCTGTGTGGGGCCTCCCCTCCATCCTCCCGGCGCAGCGCTGGCATCTCCCCAGAGCAGGACCACACTGCTCTTGTCCTGCTCAGTGCTTTCACCATCCTCCCCTCACTGTCCCACCCCGAGGCGCTGCTGCAGCCCCACACCCTGCCCGTGCCCCACACCGGCCGCGGGGCAGAGGCCACCCGGACCCACGTGTGCTGTGGCCACACGAGCCTGCGCCTCCCGCTCTATTTATAACTGCCGGGCTGCTCCAGCGCATTCCCTGTGCCGAGGGAGCGGGTGACTGGCAGCCCTGGGAGGCTCGGGACGGCAGGGGCTGGCCATTCTTCCTTCCCTGGCAGGATCCAGGGAGCGGGCAGGATGCTGCAGGGAAGGGGGGCAGAGATGCAGTGGTTGGAGCGATCAAGCCCTGCGCTGGCCTGAGGGACAGACCCGACCCTGCAGCATCTCGGGGGCTGTGGAGCAGCGCTGGGATGTGATTCCGGCAGCAATGCTGGCGGGGAGCCTGAGCTGGGCAGGAGCTCCTCCGGATGGTGTTGGAAGACTGTGATCTCCTCCAGCCCCGAGGCCGGAGGCCAAGGTGGGGGTGGCGGGGAGCGCGTGGGGCTGCCCAGGCCTGACCCCATGACATCAGGACACTAATTACAGATGCGGCTTGGGATAATTACAGAGCAGGCTCGAGCTGCGGCAGGGCAGGGCGCAGCCCGCTGTGGCTCAGCCCATTGCTGGCCCATTTGTCACTGACACCCAGAGGGGATTGTCCTGCAGCAGCCGGGATTTGCCATGGGCTGTGGTGTAGCCCCATGGCGAGATGCTGGGGCTCTGGTTGGTGCCCTGACATGCTGCTGGTGATGAGTTCCTATTGCATCCATCCACCCCAGGACAGGACACAGGGACAGACACTCGTCCCCAGGATCCTGTTGGGTCACTGCCCCGCGGCTAGTGGGAATCAGCTGGAGTGTTTTGGGGACAAGGATTCAGATCAGCCCTTGTGGGCACCATGTTACAGAGCAGCAGAGTGGGAGCAGCCTGGGGCCAGGGCAAAGTCCAGGGGCTGAGGAGACAGGTGGGAGCAGAGGGATAGGGAGCAGGTGGAAATGGGTGGGATGGGGTGTCCCACACAGTACTTTGCTCGGAGGTGCTGGCGGGGTTTGTTTGCCATCCTTATCCCTGTTTGCTCCCAGACTCACACAGCGTCAGCTCCCACTGGCAAGGCTGAGCTGTGGCTGTAGTTATCCTTTGACTTTGGGGTGCTGATCCCTTTGGGTCTCTACAATCAGTGTTGGGGCCAGGTGTTGAGCCTGGGGGTGCAGCCCCCTGCCCAGGCTGGCCCGACAGAGCCATGGCAGTGTTGCACCCCACGCTGCAGGGCTGAGGAGCACAGGGAGTGCTGGGGCATGCAGCAGCCGGGGCTGGGTGCTGTGCTCATCATGAGCTCATCGGATTTTCCATCAGCTCAGGGAGGGCAGCTGTTCCCAGCACCACGGGAATGGCGGGGCAGGACCCAGGAACCCCAACACAGCGGGGCTCTGCCTGCAGCAGAGTGATCAATCAATCCCTGCTTGTATAAGCCCATCGACTTGGGCTGGTGTGGCATTCAGAGCCCTCTCATGCTGCACTGTTGGAGCATGGCCACAGGCCCTGTACACCCATGGTTGCCCCTTCCTCACCTTGCCCCCTGCTCCAGACTGGCCCCACTGTGGGGAGAAGGACCATGGACATGGCTGGATCCAGTGCCAGGCTGTCCCAGAGCCTTGAGATGCTCATCTGCTCCTGGTGATCCTGTGGCACCCACAGGCAAAGGGGCTTTGGAAGCCACCCATAGTCACCCTTGGATCCATGGAGTGGCTCTAGTCCCGCTCTGCCAGATCCCTTGTGTGCCATGGAAATATGGAGCCGTGGGGCTGCTGCAGTCCCTTGGAGGCTCAGCCATGCAGCAATATGAGTGGGGCTGTTCCCCTTTCCTGTCCCAGGGCATATCCTGGCTTTGTGAGTTCACTGGGACATTGCATTCTCTGCCATCCTCCCGGGGTGCCCAGCTCCCAGAGCTGAGACTTGGCCATGCAGCATTCCCTGGTGGGGAGTCAGCTGGCAGGTGAGGCTCTGGAAGTTTCAGGAAGCCTCTGCTGTGTCTGAGACAGGTGAGAGGGTGCAGGGCTGGAGGCTGTAGGAGGGTGATGACTTTAGGGTGACTTGGGGTGTAGGGCTACCCCTGCAGCATCACAGAGTGGGTCCGCCCCGTCTGCCGAGGAGCTCCCCACCCCTGAGTCAGGGGAATGCACTTCCAAGGAAAAGGGCTGGGATTTCAGTAAACCTGTTTGCCTGGTAGGTGAGGGAGAATGAGTGGCAGGGGATCTCCTGGCCTGCGGTGACATCATCCCCAAAACAGGCATCTCTGATGGGCGCTGCCCGCAGAAAACTAACTTTGTTCATCCAAACACCCAGAGCCGGGAACTCTGCGGGATGCCTGGAGCAGGCTGGCCACTGGCCACGTGGTGGACAAGGACATGTCCCTTTTCTCCTGGTGCCCTTGCAGAGCCTGGAGCCCTGTTCCTCTCACTGCTGGTGCTGCCCACTTGTCTCCTGCTGTGGCCGTGCCGCTACATTCCCGTCCAAGTAGGGCCGAAAGGGGTTTCAGCGCTGAGCGGGGCCAAGCGGGGGCCGCTGCTCCTGCCCGGGGAGCGGGAGAAGCCTCCGTCGTCTGCCGGTTACCGGAGCAGGGTGGGATGCGGGGCGGGGGGAGCCCCGCGAGCGGGGGCGGCTGCTGGCGGTGACTAAGGCTCACGTGTGACGTGAGAAACGGGGGAGCAGCAGCTCCGAGGCCTCTCTAACAGCCGAGGTGGGGCCCGGAAACGGGAAATCTGTGTCTTTTTGGGGTGCCGGAGGCTGGGGCAGCTGGTCCGGGTGGCGCTGGCTGTGCATCGCGGCGCTGCTCGGGGCGGGGCGTTGGCTGCGGAGCCAGCGCTTCGCGCGTGACCGGAGCATGGTAAAATGTGTGTGCAAGCCCCAAAATCTGGGAGAACAGGGGATGGAGACAGGCGAGTGGCCGAGCAAAGCTCGGGGATGCTGAGCAGTGAGGGAGCAGGCAGAGGGGCAGACCCGAGGCGGGGGTGACGGGCGCGAGGTCCCAGCCGCGGCTGCGGGAGGAGCGCCGGGTCCGGGCAGCGGGGCCGCGTCTGGAGCCGGGGCGAGGCGGAGCATCCCCCGGCCGCTCCCCCCGGCCGGGGCCGCGGGGCCGGGGCGGGGAGCGCTGAGCGTCCTCCCCCGCGGGCCGGGGGGAGCGGGGCTGGGCCAGCCCCTGCGCCTGCCGCGCCATGGAGCGGAGCTGCGCCGGGCGGGAGCCGCAGCCCCGGCCCCAGCCCCAGCCCCTCGGTAAGGATCCGCAGCGGCACCGGCGCCGGTACCGGCTCCGGGGGGCTCCCGGGCCCCCTCCCGCACTGCGGGGCCGCGGGGAGTCGGGGTGTGGGATGCGGTCGAGGGCTGCGGGATGCGGCCCGGGGGTGCGGGGTCTGCCGGGGGTGCGGGATGCGGCCCGCAGCGCCCGCGGAGATGCGGCGGCCGGGTCCGCGGAGATGCGGCGGAGCGGAGCGGGGCGGCGGCCCGGGGAAGCGGTGAAGGAGCCGGGGGGGGGGGGGGTGGCGAGGGGGAGGAACGCGCTGCCGGGGCCGGGGCGGCTTCCCGGGAGGGACAAAGCCCGGGCACGGCCCTTCCATCTTGGGGAGGGCCGGAGCGGCCCCGGCCCCGCCGCCGTGGGGATGCAAGGGGGCTGCCCTTGGGGAGCCCCGGGGGTGGCGGCGCCGGCGCCGCCCCGGCTCGTCCCCGCCGGCCGGTGGGCGATGCCCCCTGTGGGAGGCACCCGCTGCCCCCCGCCCGCCCGCGGCCGCCCCCGCCCCGCCGCGTGGACCCGCCGCTTGTCCCGGCAGGGCCGGTCCCGGTGCCCCGGAATGAACCGGGGAGGGCGGCGGCGGCGGCGGGGCCGCGCTCGGGGCCGGGGTTGGCGCTGCCTCTCGGAGCTCCAGCGCGGCGCTGGCTGTGACTAAGCAGAGCTCCGCGGCGGAGCCGCTTCCCACCGCGGGAGGAAGAGGAGAGGCGGTTCCCCTCCCCCTCGGCCCCAGTGTTCCATCGCCCGGGCCCGCGGAGAGGGAGGGATGGCTGCGGCTCCCGGCGATGCTGAAAACTGGCGGCGCCTGCACCAACCGGCCGCGGGTCCTGGCATCGCTGCCCGCCTACGCCAGACATGTTGTCTTGAGTCCCGCTCTCTGCCTCCGCCGCTTTCCCGCCCGCCGTGGCCTGCCTGCTTGATGCTGTCGCTGCCGGGGAACAGGGCTGGCTGCTCCCGGACATCCTGGGCTCCCTGCACACCCGGGTGGGTCACTGGCTGCTCTACTGTGAGCACAGAACGGAGCTGAAGGAGCACGGGCGGTTTCCCACCATGTCCTCCTTCAGGGACCATCCTTGACCTGTCCCATGTGGGTGACCTGCATGACTGGGCAGCCCGGCCTGCTTCCTGTCTTGCTGTCTGGAGCGGGTCAGAGCCACCAACAGGGGTTTGATTTCACTCAAGGAGCCAGGACCCACCATGTGTGGGGCAGCCAAGTGGCACTGGAGGCCAGAAACTCGTGAAGGGCAGCCAGGGCAGGGTGTGACCAGAGCTGCCCAGGTGGGCAGAGGGATGCAGTGGACAGAGGGACGAGGACCAAGGCAGGGAGCAGGCAGAGGTCTGTCCTTATCCATGTTTCTCCCAGCTTCTCCAGCCCTTTTCCCTTGGCACGGCAGAGAGGGAGGGTGAGCTGGTTGCCCGCCAGTGCCTGTGTTTGGGAGCAGCAGCTTGGGAGTTCTCCCAGCGCGGGAGCCACTGCGAAACCGTCAGAGCAACGTGATGCGACGTGCAGAGTGGTGATGTGACAGTCCCGTGGTGCCATGTCCAAAATAGTTAGCACAGCTCTCACTCCTTGGAGGGCTGTGAGCAGGGTCGAGCAGCCCCACAGGCAGCCTGCCGGGAACAGAGCTGGATCCTGCACGGCCCCAGCCCTGGTAGGTGCCACATCCATGTTGTGAGGTGCAGGACCTCTTTTTTGGGGGTACTGACCTGCTCCCCAAGGGGCTGGATGCTGGCAGGCGCAGAGCTCATGCCCTGCCTTCCAGCCAGGTTTCTGTTTCCCAGCATGATGCTAGCAGACAGGTTTTCAGGAGCGTGGCTGGGCTGGCTGCCCTGGGCACTGGTGGCGCCGCATGGGTCGCCCCAAGGACGAGGGCACCTCCTGTCAGCGTGCCAGATGGATGGTGGGCAGGTGTTCCTGCCCCTGCCCTCGGGCTGTTTGGGGTTGCACTGTGACCACAGTTTCTGTGGGGGTGCTGGGGCCAGCAGCAGCTCCAGCTCTTTCCTTCACGTGTGTTTTAAACCCTGGAAACCCCCTGGCTCTGGCCTTGCTCTCGCCACAAGATCCCAAGTTCCCCTTGTTGCTCTCCAGCTCAGCATGTCACTGCTGGCTCGGCAGTGCTGTGGGAGCTCAGTGACCCCTGCCCTGGCCCAGGGGGTGCCACAGTTCCCCCATGGCTGCCCCCCATACCCCTATCCCAGAGCCTTGGCAGGACACATCCTGGAAAAGGGAGCTGGATATGCCTCTTTCTCCTGCCTGGCACCTGGTTGTGCCCTCCCAGGGGCCCTGCTGTCTGCCTCCTCCTGGCCTGCTCCAGCCTGTCCCCTGAAGCAGGGCTGTGGGCAGTGGTGGGGCACTGTGGGCCAAAGCCCAGCCAGCTGCCAGCTGCTTTTCACTGGCTCCAAGCTGGCGGGGAGAGGAGCCAGCCATGGGTGACAGTGCCCATGTGCCTGGGGACAGGCTGCAGGTGGCTGTCCCTGTTGGGACAGGGTGTCATTGCTGATGGCGGCTGCCAGGGTGGCACTGGCCACCCCTGAGGCAGGGGCTGCTGCCACTGCCCATGTCTCCCTGCCCAGGCATGTGAGCCAGCGCTGAGGGTGCGTGTCAGTGCTGTGCCTGCAGGCAGGACATAGTGGGGATGTGTTGAGAATGTGCTGTGGAGATTCCAGGGATGTGTCAGGAGGACTTGCTCACTGTCCCTGTCATCCAGGTGAAAGGGTTGCTGCAGCGCGGGGAAATCCCAGGAGCTGGGTGGGACAGGGCAGGGCTTAGCCCCAAGGCACATCTGAGTGTTGAGGTGGGGGTGGGATCAGGGGCAGCACTGGGGCTTGGAGCATCCCGGTGCATCCCACAGAGCTCTGGTGGCCTCAGGTAGAGTGGACGCCAGCATCCAAAGAGCAATTCCTGCACTGCATCCAAGGCTGCCTTCCTGCTCTGCACCAGGACCTGCTGGCAACAAGAGACCAAGGGACTCATCCTCATGGGGCTGCTATGAAGGCAGGGGAGGCAGCTGAGAACAGCTGCACCAGGGATGGCCTGAGGGTGCATTGCACACATGGATGTCCCCACG
The DNA here is from genome assembly GCA_008694505.1 of Cyanoderma ruficeps. NCBI lineage: Eukaryota > Metazoa > Chordata > Aves > Passeriformes > Timaliidae > Cyanoderma > Cyanoderma ruficeps. Next base: position 3,716,541 of record VZDJ01000274.1, on the reverse strand, counting down.
GGCTGTGGGGAGCAGCCCTGCAGGGCCGGCAGTGACTCTTTGGGCTGGCCTCAGGGTCTTGTCTTTGGCACGGCAGGGACTGGTGCAATGGCAATGGTGGCTGGGCACTGTGACACCAGCACTTTTGGGTGGCTTTCCACTGCTCACCAATGGCCTCCACTGCACCCTCACCCCTGCTCTCCTGGTCCTCTGGGGCAGGGGCAGGCTCCGGTTGATGCCCCCTGCCCCACAGGGCGCTGCACGTGGAGCAGCCTGTGGCCGCTCTGGCTGTGCTGCGGAGAGGGAACACAAGGTTACGGAGCTGGGGGGAGCTGAGGTGACATCAGGCCGGTGCCCCCCCCTGTTCTCATGGGCAGTGCCCTGCAGGGACAGTTAACGAGGGCCGCTGGTCCGAGCAGTGCCCGCGGGCCTCGATGTGCTCTCGCTTCACGGCACCAGGGCTCTGCCTGCGCCTGGCTGAGCATCCCTGGCCATGTGCTGGCCAAGAAGCCTCGCTGCAACGGGCACTGCCGGGCTGGAGGTGCCGCTGGTGCTCACTGGCAAAGGCACCAGGGCCAAAGGGACCCATGGAAGGAGCAGGACGGGCTGGGTGATGCGGCGTCGAGGGCAGCACCTCGCCCTGTGCTGGGCACGGCGCCGTCCCGGTGGGAGCAGTGGGGCCAGTGCCATGCAGGCTCCTCCAGGCTGGGTGCTGCAGGGCAGCCATGCCTGCGTGTCTGGGGGGACGGGAGCTAATCCATGTGGAATGCCCTGGCCGGGGGAGAGGGGACGCCCGCGCCGCCTGGGCGCAGGCAGCGTTGGGTTTCAGGGCAGCTGCCGTGCTGGAGCAGCGACAGGGACAGATGGCGGCAGGGCTGGCCCTGCCCCACCTTAGGGGTCTTGGCTGGGCCTGGAGGTCTTGGCCATGCCCACAGCCCTGCCCTGGCCACAGGTGCTGTTGTCTCTCCGGACAGTAGGGCAGGGCAGATCCTGCCCAGGGCTCTGTGCCTGGCTGTACGGGGTGGCAGGAGGCACCCACTGTCCCCTGCCAGTGCTCCCAACATGTCCAGGGCTCTCTGAGGTATTTCCATCTGCTCAGGGGATCAGCCTGGCCGCGATGCTTTCACTCAGCCCTGTGAGCAGCATTTGGCTGTGCCACCACAATGGTCCCAGGGTCACCCCTCCCAGCTGGGACACACATGGTGACACTGCAGGTTGCCATCCTGGGATCTGGCACCTGGAGGCTGCCAAGCCCTGCTTCCTGTAGTTGCCCATCTGAGGCAGCCCTGGGGGGACAGAGCAGGGGATCCCCAGTCCCAGCCCCTCATCAGAGTGATGGCTGCCTCACAGGGCGCAGCGCTGGGACATGGGATGTGCAGGATCGGGGCCAGGGGATGGGCCGGCTTCCTGCAGCAGAAAATACCCGGAAGGTCTGCGGGGGGGGCCGGAGCTGGCTGTGTCCTCACAGAGTCCAGGGTGGGGGAACCCTGTTGGCACAGCCCTAGCTGCAGCAGCACCCCCAGCCCCTCTCTGGGCACTAGGGGACCTGGGGTGTGCCCATGATGTCAGTGCAGGGGGCTGGCAATGCCTCTTTGGGTAGCCTGGGCTGACCCTGGCTCGGAGCACTCCAGCATGGGGTGGATGAGAAGGCGTGGGGTGGGTGAGGAGACGTGGGGTGGGTAAGGAGCCGTGGGGTGGGTGAGGAGCGGCGCCGGCTGTGTTTGCAGAGCCCACACTTTGCCCCTCACTGAGGGTTGTGGAGAGCTCTGCAAACATGGCTGAGGCGGCGCGTGACATCAGCTGGTGGTGGGTGCTGGTCACTGGGGTTCTGCCATCCCCCCTGCAGCCACCCTGCAGTGGTGCCCATGGGGCTGGAGCTGTGTGTCTGGGGTGGGTCATTCTGGCCAGGAGTGATGGTGCTGCTGCTGCATGGGGGTTGGAGTTGGGATCCTGGCAAGTACTGAGGGGTTTGTTTGCAAACGGCTGATAATGGGGGTGGGGGGAGTCACCACCACTGTCGTCACTGAGGACACTTCCGACACCACTTCTACAGAGGGCACATGCCATGACATTGCCAGGCACTGGCACTGTGTTGGGATGTGCTCAGGGCTCTCTCTCAAGGTGCCTGGGGGCCATCCAGAACGGGGGGAGAACCCCCGGGGTCGCCCCACGGCCGGCCCCACGCGGGGAGGGGGCTCTGTCTGGCAGCCTCGTGTGCATTCCTGGGCCATGAGTTCATGGCTGCAGGTCCGTGGCACGATGGGGGCCACGGGCTGTCATGGTGACGTCAGGCCACGGCCCGCGCCCATCCTGCCTCCGACTGTGCCGCGGAAGCGCTCGACGTCCTCATCCCCCTGGGGAGGGTGGCAGGGGAGTGTGTGGGTCCCTGTGCCCTTGGGGGGGTCTCTGACCCTGTGTCCCCCCATGGCAGGGCCAGGCGGCAGCTGCCAGTGGATGAAGGGCAGCTTTGTGGTGGCAGTGCCTGGTGGAGCCCGGCTGTTCCTCTGTGCATTGTGCGCCCAGCGCCTGGCACCCGCTGCGGGTGCCCCCCAGGATCGGGGCAGCAGCAGGGCTGAGGTGGGGTCCCACTGCCCCCCTCTTTGGGGGGACAGGGCTCTGCCCCCTGAGGGCTGTGTTTGGGGAGGATGGATCTTCCACAGGCTTCCCCAACTGAGTGACCTTGTGTTCTGCTCTGCCCCTCTTGCAGGGAAGCCACCATCCCCGATGGGAGACAGCGTTCCCCCGCCCTCCGCGCCACCCCTTTCACCTGGGGATGCCCTGCAGGGAGAGCGCAGCCCCTCCCAGCGTGACCGACCAGGCCCTCCAGATGTCATCTCCTCGGAAAAGACCGTCCCACCCGTCCCTGCAGCCATCACCCCCTCTGAAAAGATCGTCTCGCCTGTCCCTGCAGCCGTGCCCCCCTCCCGGCAGCCCGTCTGCCCCCCGGCCGTGATGCCCTCTGAGAGCAGCCCCCTGCAGCGTGACCGACCTGGCCCTCCAGCCGTGTCACTGCCAGGACAGCCCGTGTCCCCCAGCCCTGCGACGGTGGTCCCCTCAGCACAGAGTGTTCCCCCGCGGAGCGACCAGTCCCCTCCTGGACCCCCCAAGCTGCCTGGGATGGAGCACCCCAAAGAAGAGGCATTGCCCCACAGCGCTGGCCAGCCTGTCCCCGTCCACGCTGCCACCCCTTGCTCCGTGGAGACGCTGCCCCATGGGAGCCAGCCCCCAGCCCCAGCTGCCACTGAAGGGGCCACTCCTGATGCAAAGAGCTCCCTGGGTGCCACAGCCGGGCCCTCAAAGGACGTGACCCCCCGGAGCCACCGCCCCTCACCATCTCCTGCTGCCAGCCCGCGGCCCAAGCAAGGTGGGTGCCAGGATGCTGCACCAGTGATGCTGGTGCTCCAGCGATGCTGCACCCTGTGGGCACCAATCAATGCCTGGTGGGGCCAGGCACTGCCCTGACAGTGTTTCCCCTCTGCAGATGCCCAGAAAGCCCAGGCAAGGCACAAGCAGGCAAAGGAGCGACGCGAGGAACGGGCCAAGTACCTGGGTATGGGTCTGGGAGGGAAAGTGGATGGGGGAGGCAGGGGCTAAGGAGCTTTGCTGGGTCATGGGCAATCCCATTAGCTGTGGTGAGCTGAGCCGGGGCGGGAACTGTGATGCTGGCAGCTCTGCCCACCAGGCACACTGCTGACCCCCAGGCACACTGCTGACCCCCAGGCACGCTGCTGACTCCCAGCACACTGTCGCTCCCTGCTTTGTATACTCCCCGGGTCTGTGCAGGTGCCAGCAGCCCTGGTGCCGGGCTCTGCCATGTGCAGGCAGCCCCAGGCAGCCCCACAGCGGCGCGGGGCAGCGGGCGAGCGGGGCCCCTGCGCTGCGCATGGGGCCTCCTTGTCCCCGCGCTCTTTCCACCCTCATTCCCCCATTGTTCACCGCGCGGCTCGGCGGGCTCCCGGCGGGCTCCCGGCCTTCCTTTTGTCCTGGCCCAAACCCCTCCCTCGCCGGCCGGCCGGCCGTGATTCTGCCTGCCCCGCAAGCCCGGCCGCGTGCCCTGGCCGCAGCCGGCCTGTGGCTCTGCACCACCGGCATGGGCATGCGGTCCCACCACGGGGCTGCCCAGGGCTGTGCCTCCGGTGCTACCCTGCTGCCCCCCGCAGCTGCCAAGCGGGTGCTGTGGCTGGAGAAGGAAGAGAAGGCCCGGCTGCTGCGGGAGAAGCAGCTGGAGGAGCGGCGCAAGCGGCTGGAGGAGCAGCGGCTGCGGGCGGAGAAGCGCCGGGCGGTCCTGGAGGAGCGGCAGAGGCAGAAGCTGGAGAAGAATAAGGTGGGGATGGGGATGGGCAATCATGGGTGCAGTGGACAAGGGGCTTGTGGGGCACATGGGATGCAATCCTCTGAGGAGTTCTCATGGCTCCAGCAGCCTTTCAGGAGATGCTTCATAAGCTCTTCAGGAGCTGCACACTGTGCCTGTCCTCTGCTGCCCCTCCTTCATGGTGCAGAACCTGCGCTGTGCCCAGCTTCTTGGCACATGTGCCCTGGCCAGGGCAGGCATCACTGTCCTGTCTCCCTCCAAGCACCCCCATCGCTGTAATGCCCTCAGCTCTGGCTGGCCCCAGCCCCACTCCCTCAGCCCCTGGGCTCAGCCTGTCCCTCTCCCTCGGGCAGGAGCGCTATGAGGCAGCAATCCAGCGGTCGGTCAAGAAGACGTGGGCAGAGATCCGGCAGCAGCGGTGGTCCTGGGCTGGGGCCCTGCACCACGGCTCCCCCGCACACAAGGATGGTGAGTGCAGGGCTGGGCACAGGCACCTGGGGACCCTGTGGCTCTGACAGCGGTGGGGGCAGCTGGGCATCTCTCTGCCAATCCTCAAACCCAGCTCAGCCCCATTTGGTGGGGTCATGCTGCCCTCGCTCTGGGCTGTGCTGGGGGCTGATGGGGTTCTGTGGCTGTTCTCTGCTCCTGTGGGGCTGGGTGTTAGCTGTGCGTCACACTCCCTGTTCCACTCCGAGACCTGCCTGGGGGCAGCCCTGGCTGCCTTGGCATGCCATGGCCACACTGCCAGGTTTCCAGCAGCTGTGAAGAGCCCCTGGCCCCAGGGGCTGTGGAGCTGCACGAGGTCTCTGCGAGCTCTGGTTGGGGTCTCTGCTGTGGTGTGTCCCCTTGTCCCCCAGCTGGGTAGGGGCAGTGCTTGGCCCCTCCAGGTCCAGTATGGAGGTGACCACGGCTGTATGTATGGCTGCAGAAGCCGGTCATGCTCCTTGAGGGCTTCTTGGGGACACCCTGCACAATCCAGCACTTGGACATGTGGAGGTCTTCACTGTCCCCTGACTGCTGTGCTGTGCTGGCAGGTGCTAGCACTGTCTGGCATGGATGGTGACACAGAGGAGAGCACTGTGTCTCTGGGAACTGTCTGGCCTTCACGTGCCATGGGGCAGCTGTGGTGGCCCTGGCTGTACCTGGCCAGACTGTGTACAGGTGTTGTGTTCCTGGCTGTACCTGACCGGGCTGTGTACAGGTGTTGTGTGCCAGGCTGTGTGTACTGGCACCGTGTGCCCAGTGCCGTGTGTGTTCAGGTGTTGCGTGCCTGGCCGTACCTGGCTGGGCTGTGCCTACAGGTTCCATGTTCTGGGTACACCTGTCTCGATGGCCTGTGTGCCGCTGTGGCTCATGGCACACTCAGGGTGTCCGTGATGCAGCACCTGGAAGGGTCTGGCAAGGGGACACCTTCCCCTGTCACTTCCCATCAGGATGTGCTGCTGGAGCTGCTGCCAGCTGTCACTCACCAGCCTCCCACCTTCACCAGCCCTGAGCTTCCCTGGCTATTTTGTCCAGAGGAGCCCAGCCAGCGTGGGGAGATCCCAGTTACCTGTGGAGGTGCTGCCAGCCACCAGCACTGTCCTGGCAGTGCCATAGTGACCCAGCACCGGTGTGACGTTGTCTTGTGTCTGTCTGGACCTGCTGCCCTCACCCTGCTCCCCCAGGGTGGATGCTGGCCTGGTGCTGCCGAGGTCCCCGGCCACCCGCTCCTGATTCCCAGGACTGTGTTTGGGAAGACTGTTGTAGTGGGGCCTGGGAGCCGCCCTGGATCTCTGAGGATGAGATCTCTGCATGATCCCAGCATGACTCTGTAGGATTCAGACACTGCCATACTGAATGCCAGTGGTGTATGTCATGTCCCCAGACATCAGTATCTCCTCTGGCCCCACTTTGTGCCGTGTCACTGGATTCCAGCATCTCCTGTCCCATTCTGTGCCGTGTCCCCAGACTCCAGCATCTCCTGTCACATTCTATGTCGCGTCCCTGGATTCCAGCATCTCCTGCCTCACTCTGTGCCATGTCCCTGGATTCCAGCATCTCCTACCCTACTCTGTGCCATGTCCCTGGACTTCAGCATCTCCTACCCCATTCTGTGCTGTGCCCCTGGGCTCCAGCATCTCCCCTGGTCCTTCCACTTCTGCCCCAGTGCCCTGGCACGGCCGTGCATGCTGCATGTGGGGGGCCCGGCCCCGGCCCCGGGACCTTAATGCCCTTGTGTCTTTTCCCTCCTCCAGGTGCGAGCCGGTGCTCGGTGTCCGCTGTAAACCTCCCCAAACACGTCGACTCTATAATCAACAAGCGGCTCTCCAAATCCTCCGCCACCCTCTGGAACTCTCCCAGTAGAAGTAAGAGCCCTTTGCGTTTGCCCCAGCGCAGGGGGCACAGCCCGGCCCCCACCCAGCGCTGGGGACCCCCGATGCCAGGGTCCCCCATGCCCAGGTGCCCGCGGAGAGAGGAGAAGCCGTTTGCTGTTTGCGGGAGGAGGCTGGAACCGCCCGGTGGCTCCTTGAGACTGTGTGGGCTGGGAGGAGAAGGAAGAGGAGGAGGAGGAGGAGGAATGGCTGGGTGGTGGCAGCCCCATGGGGCGCCAGGATGGGGATGGGAGCCTGGCTCCCTGCCCCAGGGCAGCTCCAGTGGGTGCCTGTGCAGCCACAGAGGGGCTGCCTGTCACCAGCCCTCCTGGGGCTGGGCACGGTGCCAGTGTCCCCACAGGCTCCTGGGGCTGGGTGCCACGGAGCTCTGTGGCCGTGGTGCTGCAAGGTTGTCCTGGCCCTGGGAGCGCTGCCCAGGGCTGCAGCCATGCTGGAGGGATGTGTCTAACAGAGGGATGTGTCCAGTGCCGGGGCTGCTGTTGTGTTTCGGGGTTGCCTGGTGATGGGCGCCTTCCCGCACGGGTATAAATAGCCAGAGCAGCTGACGCCGGTGGCTGTGGTGACGCAGGCAGCTCCCACCGCCCTGTGCTGGGGCTCAGCCCAGGGACCGGCACCTGGGGGCTGTCAGCACTGCCTGGCTGGGAGCAGCATCTCCCTGGACCCATGCCAGACCTGCCACCCTGTCCCCCTGCAGCACCCATGGCTCTGTGCTCTCCCCTCCTGGCAGCCAGTGCTGCCCCTGGCCTCACACCCACTGGAGAGGGGCAGAGGGACCCTGTCTCCATGGGTATTTCTTTTCCCATGCGCCTCAGGGTGTTTGGTGACATGCTGCAGGGCAGCCAATGGCAGCCTGGTGCCCAACTGAGACATCTGTGTGGCCAGGCATCGCCGTTCTGTGGGTGCTGTGAGCCTGGCCTGGCTCCTGGGGCGTGCTTGGTGATTTAGCACAGCTCCTGTGGCATGAGGGCACACTGTGGTGTCCCTTGGGCAGCTGGCACATGCCAGGGCCTTGGTCACATAGGGCAGGGGCACAGAAGGGTGCCATTGCTGGGCAAAAGGAAACGGCACAGTGGGGAGGCTGCTGTCACCAGGGTGGCACACAGCACCACTGGTACACGGTGACTGCAGTGTCCACAGGACACAAGGACACCAATGTCGTCATGCCACAGCACCGTCCACAGGTGCCCAGCCGCCCACCCATGCCTGGGCCTGCATGGCCCTTCATCCTGCTCAGCTGTGTGGGGCCGTGGGGACCCCTCCCCAGCACAGCCAAGCTCTGGGCACTCCTGGAACTGTGCATGCGCCGTGCCATTGCTGCAGACACACGGCTGCTCCCTCCCAGCGGCAGCTGCAGGAGCAGGACTGGAATCTGGAGGTTTGTGGTGCACTAATGGCCCCTCTCCCTCCCCAGACCGGAGCTTGCAGCTGAGCCCGTGGGAGAGCAGCATCGTGGACCGGCTGATGACGCCCACCCTGTCCTTCCTCGCGCGCAGCCGGAGCGCCGTGACGCTGGCTGGGAATGGCAAGGAGCAGGGTGAGCCCGCAGGGGGTCAGGGACACGCGGGTCCTGGCACAGGCAGGGAACCAGGATGAGGGAACCTGGAGTCACTGTGGAGATGGTGTTGGTGCCAGCTCCATCCTGACCCTGGTCACTCCTTCCCCAGTGCCCGTGTGCCCCCGCTCAGCCTCTGCCAGCCCCCTCAGCCCCTGCCACAACCACCGCCTGCCGCACCGCTGCTGGGAGCGCCGGAAGGCGGCTGCTGCCAGCCCTGACGTGACACCGCGCCGCAGGACCGAGCCCTCGCCCGTGAGTGCCACCTCCCTCAGGAGCCCCGGGTGCCAGGGCAGCTGTGGGGGCACGGTGTGCCTTCCTGCCAAGCCCAGCACCCAGTGCTGACGCTGTCTGTGTCTGTCCTTGGCTGGAGCAGAAGAAGAAGGAGAAGAAGGAGAAGGATCGGGAGAATGCCAAGGAGCGCAGCGCCCTGTCCCGTGAGCGCAGCCTCAAGAAGCGGCAGTCACTGCCGGCGGCACAGCCCCGGCTCCTGCCTGCAGCCGACAGCAGGTTGGGATCCCCCACCCCGAGGCTTCCCAGCCCCTGACCCCACCTGGGGGCTGCCCCAGCCCCACTAATGCGGTCTCTTGCTCTGTTTGCAGCCCCGGCCCCAAGAACCGTCCCTCATCCCCTGCCGCCCCCAAGAACCGTCCTTCATCCCCTGCCACCCCCAAGAACCGTCCCTCATCCCCTGCCACTCCCAAAAACCGTCCCTCATCCCCGGCCACCCCCAAGGCCCGCCCAGCATCCCCCAGCCCAGCCCTCGGCTCTCCTCACAAGCCGCCCCTGCCTCGAAGCGCCCATTCCTCCCCCAAGGTGCGGGCCAGGGCCCGGGAGGAGCGGGGGGAGCAGGAGGGCCAGGCAAAGGCACGGGAGAAGAAGGAGGAGGAGCGGGGTCCGGCACCCCCAGCCCTTCCCGAGCCCCCCAAGGTGCCCGCAGAGCCGGCAGCAGGTGGGTACAGTGTGGCTGGGGAAGCCGCAGGGCTGGGAGAAGCCAGAGCAGCCCTGACGCTGCCTGCCTCCCCCAGGCCCCCCGGCCCTTGCCACCCCCGGCCCTGTGCCGGCCAGCCCCCCAGCCAGACCCCCCGCCGGCACCACGGACCGGGAGGAGGCTGCCCGCCTGTTGGCGGAGAAGCGACGCCAGGCCCGGGAGCAGCGGGAACGGGAGGAGCGGGAGCGCCGGGAGCAGGAGGAGCAGGAGAGGTGGGTGTTGTCTCCCTGGCTCCCAGTCCTGGCCTCCTGCCTTGCTAAGGACCCTCTCCCCGCAGGCGGCTGCAGGAGGAGCGGGCACAGCGGGCGGCTGAGGAGCAGAGCCGGCGGGAGGCCCTGGCACGGCAGCGGGAGGAGGAGCGGCGGCTGCAGGAGGAACGAGAGGCCCAGGAGAGAGCCCGGGCTGAGCGAGAGGAGGTGGAGCGGCTGCAGAGACAGGTTGGGGTGACAGAGTGTGGGGGAAAGGGGCTGCAGGACATGGGGGACAAAGGCGGGGATCTTGCCCTGTGATTCACTCTCTAGGGCAATGAAGGGATGAGAAACAGCCCAGCACTTCAAGGCCCAGGGTGGCAAGAGGGAACATAGGGCAGGGCTGTGCTGAGCTGTCCAGGCAGCACATCCCCACAGCCCCTGCCCCGGTACCTGTCCTTTTCCTCCCTGGCTCATCTCATCCGTTCCTGCCCTGCTGTGACACAGAAGGAAGAGGCCGAGGCGAGGGCCCGCGAAGAGGCTGAGCGGCAGCGCCTGGAGCGGGAGAAGCACTTCCAGCGTGAGGAGCAGGAGCGGCTGGAGAGGAAGAAGGTGAGGGTGGGGGGCATCTCCAGGCCTGGGGCATGGCAGGTTTTTCCCTGGGGGGGATCCTGCCTGGCACCAGGGGCAGGTCTGGGTGGCCAGGGCCATGTGTGAGTCCCTCTGTGACTGCAGCGCCTGGAGGAGATCATGAAGAGGACGCGCAAGTCGGACGCAGCAGACACCAAGGTAAGAGCCTGTCCTTTGTCCTGGGGCACTGAGGACTTGGGGCACTCGACAGAGCCGTCCTGCCCCTGCCTGCAGACCCTCACAGCTCTCCTGTCCCTGCAGAAGAAGGACGACAAGAAGGTGGTGAACGGGAAAGCAGCCGAGCAGGAAGATGTCCCAGGTGTGTGGGCACCCCAGGCCTGCTTCCCCCGGCCACGGTCTGGCCCGGGCCATGGCTGAGCCGGGTTCTGCCATGTCCTCAGGCCGTGAGAAGCACCTGGGGCCAATCCCCAAGGCAGAGGAGCTCCCGGAGACAGAGACCCCAAGCGCAGGGACGCCGGGGGGAACAAAGGGCTTGGTGGGTGAGGGGCTGCAGCCAAGGTGAGTGTGAGGACACCTGGGGGGATCCGGGGGGCGGCGGGGCCGGGGCTGAGCCCAGCCCTCCCATCCCCCAGCTCCAAGGAGGCAGCGGCCCTGGTGAACGGCGTGCAGCCCGGCAAGCACGAGAACGGCTTCTCGGGCACCGAGGGCTCCAAGGAGCTGCGGGATCTCTCCCACCATGGTGGTAGCCCCGGCAGCATCATCCCCTTCGGCGACAAGGAGCCCTTCCTCAAGCAGGCCGTGGTGAAGCCCCCGCAGGTGACAGGTGAGCAGCGGGAGGGGTGTGAGGGGACGGCACTGTGTGCACGCCAGGCTCACACCGCTCCCTCCCCACCTGCAGAGGTGCTGTGAGGGCCTGGCCGATGTTCCCAGGGGCCACCGCCCGCGTCCTGACCCCGGCAGCCCACGCAGNGCCCGCGCCCTGACCCCGGCAGCCCACGCAGACCCGTAGCTGTCGTCAGAACACGACCCTCGCTGCTCCTCCCGGGCGCCCGGGGGCTGCGGGACGCCGGCAAGGACGCCTGGCTCCTCTCTTTGTTCTCGTTTTTATTTCGTTTTGTTGGGTTTTTTTTATTTTAAATATGCACCTTATCAGACTGACAGCCCACCCTCGCAGCCCGCCGGAGCCGCCCCAGACGTGTGGTGTAATGATGTAGTTATTTAACTCGCTGGGTACAACGTCTGTGAATACTGTAAATAGAGCCGGCCGGGCGTGGGGATGCTCTGGGGGGCTCGGGGGGGGCCGTGTCACAGCTCCCTGTCCCCACGTTCCCCCGCATGTCCGTGTGTCCAGTGTCCCCGGGCCCGGCCGGCACCACGCTGCTCTGTGCCCTTGTGACAGTGTTATGCATCCAGACAACCTTTGACAACAATTAAAAGTGGACAATGCCCTCGGCGTGCTTCTCTGTGTCCGGGGAGGGGACTGGGGGGGGTCCGTGCCCGCGCCTCGGCAGGGCAGGGCAGGGCAGGGCAGGGTTGGGCGCTCTCCCGGCCCTGACAGCAGCGGGGCAGGTTCGCCCCCATGCCCGGGCTCACCCCCCGGAGCCCCCAGCGCTGCCCACTCCCTCAGCTCCGTCCTGGAGATGCGGGAAACCTTCCGGCGGCCCCACCCACAGACAGGGTCCTGTGCATTCCCGCCCAGACCCTCAGGAGCCGCACGCGAGACACAACCGGGAGCCCGGGGTCCGCACCATTAGGGTTGGAGGGGAGAGGCCCCGCAAGGCCCCTTCGGCGAGTGCCGCGCAGCGCCCTGACCGCCCGCATGGCAGAGAAGGCCGGGCCGCGCCCGGCTGGGTGGACGCGCCCCGTCACCGCCCCCGCCGCCATTTCCCGCCCGCGGTCCCGCTCCCCGCCGGAAAGGCTGCGTGCACTGTCGCGCCACGGGCGGAGGCGGAAGTGACGGACGATGTGCTCGGCGCCCGCCGGGAGCTGTAGTGCGGTGGAGCGGCTGGGTTCAGTGCGAGCTGCGCGGATCGGACTACGGCTCCCGGCGGCCCCCGCGGACGGGCCGACCGCGCGCGCGGGCCGGAAGTGCGTGAGGCGGAGGCGGAGGGGGCGCCTGGTGCGGAGGGGCCGCGGCGAAGCGGCGCCGGTGAGTGCGGGGGCCTTGGGGGGTCGGCTGGGTCCGTGCTGCGCCCCGCCCGCCGCCACCGGGAGCTTCCCTTACCCCCCCCCTCCTCCCCGGGCCTTCCGCAGCCGCTTCGTCCCGGCTCTGCCCATTCCCCCCTCTCGCCCCTCCTGGGCCCCACCGCGGCGCTGCTCCCGCCCTTTCCCGGTGTCCTGGCCCCGCATGGCCCCGGGTGAGGCTCATTCGCGGCTCTCGGGACCGCTCTGGCCCGGCCCCAGCGGCGCCTCGTGGTGGGTCTGGGCCTGGCCAGGCCTTGGCGCCTCCTCGCGGCCCCGGGGCCGGTTTGGCCTACCCGGCCCTTTCCCGGAGCCGCCCGTGTTTCGCTGTGTTCGCTGCAGACTGTTCCTCTCTCCCATTCCCCGAAATCCCTGTCCTCCGCCCGCACCTCTGGGCCGCGCCCCTTCGGTTTCCCCCCGCCGCGTCGGTCTGTCCCGGAGGTCCCATCCCGGTGTCCGGGGCTCCGCGTGCTGCCGCGGCTCGGGAGGCGCTGGCGGGGCCCGCAGCCGTGACCCCGCGTCCCGATCCCCGCGGGTGTGCGGCTCCCGCAGCGTCCCGCACCGGCGCTCAGCACCGCCCGTTTCCCCGGTGCAGCAGGAGGGATCGGCGCTTTCTCGTTGCCTGCTTTGCGTCTGGCTTAAACGTGAAGTTTGGCTGAACTTCAGGCCGTGTGGCAGAAGAGGCGTTGCAGTGGCTCAGGCACACGTGTGAAGCCAGAGTCTTCATTTTCCGTGTCCTGACAAAGCCTTTTTTCTGCTCGTTCGTGTTGTTTTGGGGAAATTGACTTGTTTGAGGTTTCTACAAATGTGTTTCAAAGTCGACCGGAGGTGATTGTCACTGTGTTTCCTTCTGGGTGTGTTTCTGTGTGTTTGTGTGAAAAGTGACTTGGTAAGTCTGGAATAACAGAATTCAGTGCTCCATGGAATCACAGAATCACGAGATGATTTGGGTTGGAATGGACAGTAAAGCACATCCCATCCCACCCCCTGCCGTGTGCAGGGACACCTTCCACTATCCCAGCTTGGGCACTCCACGGCTGCTCTGGGTAACCTGTGCCAGGGCCTCGCCACCCTCACGGGGAGGAATTTCTCCCTAATCTTTGATCTAAACCCACTTTCAGTGCGAAGCCATTCCCTGTGCCCTGCCGGGGGAGGAACAGGTGAACTCGTGTGTGGTGTGTATGCAGCAGCATCCTCTCAGCACCCCTCAGGGCTGGGGGACTCCCTGATTTTTATGTGTGCAGTGCTGTGCCAGGTGCTGTGGCACAAGAACAGGTTTGTTGCCTGAAATGAACCATTTAAAGGTGGTCTGGGTTGTCTTGTAGCTGGTGGTGGAAGAGAAGAGCCTTTATTGCTGCGGCAGCACAGAGGCTGCAGGGTCACATCAGCAAATGGATGTTCTCAGGCTGCTTTTCCTGAGAGCACGATTAAATCATCCAGTTACTCTCTGAAAGGACTCCTGAGAATTCCCTCTTGCAGGGAGGGAGGGCAGATGCTGTGTCAGTGCTGATGGTGTGTGACATTTTGGGTGGGCTTTACTGTGCCCTTGGCAGGTGCCAGGCTGGGAGAGCTGCTCCCGGGGCTCGGGTGTCACAGCCTTGGCTCCGCTCACTCAAAAGGTGTTTCAAAGCTTTGTCTCTCAGCTTCCCTCAAAGGGAGTCAGCTGTGGGCGCAGGAAAGGAAGTGCTAAGACACAGCAGGGCCTTCTCCTGGAGTCTTCCATGGTTGCTCTGTGTCCTGCTCTGGAATTTCGCAGGTGCCCAGCATGCAGTGAGGAAATGGCTGGCTTTGTGACCTCTCTTAGGAGTTGCACAATCTCACAGCAGATGAGAGGACAGAACAAGTTATCGGGGAGAGCTTTTGCAGATGTACATTTTTGTATCTGGGATTCTCTGGAGGGTCTAGGGCCTTCTGATTTTTGTCTGACATTACTTTGGGTGCTGCTACATATTTTTGAATTGCATCCTTTCTTCTAGGAATTATTGTCCCTACTTCAGCAGGAACAGGGAGGGCAAGTAAGAACTTGATTTGAGCAGTTTCCTCCAATGTCCTTAGGCAGCTGAAGGTTGGGAATGCTGCTCCTGAGGCAGTGCTCCGGTGGATGGGCCTTGGTGTCTGTTCCACATGGATGTGATTTGGAAGTGCTGCAATCTGAGCACAGGGGGTTGCAGAGTTCTGGGGTCTGAACCCTTCCCCTGCAGCGGGGTGTCCTGTCTGTGGGATGAGGGAGGTGCAGGGCAGCCGAGGCCTTGCTGCCCCTTACCTCATTTTCACATTCTTTTTGTCCAGAGATACAAAAAAGAAACCTTTTACCTGTCGGGTTATTGCAAAGGGTGGTCAGGCATTGGAAGGGAGGGGCTGCCCAGGGAGGTTTGGATTCCCCATCCCTGGAAGTGTTTAAGGAACACCTGGATGTGGCACTCAGTGCTCTGGGCTGGGTGACAAGGTGGGGATCATTCACAGCCTGAACTTGATGATCATGGAGGCCTTTTCCAACGCAAATGAGATGACCTGGCCCTGGGAAGGAGGTGCCTTTCCAGGGTTCTGTAAGGAGCACGGTGCTCTGGCTGCAGCCCCGTGTCTTCCCAGGCTGTGTTGGCAGCAGCAGGTGCGAGCAGTGATGGATCCCTGCCCCTGTTCTTTGTCTGCAGGAGTCCTGCCCGTGTCTCTGCTGAGTTATACATTGGTGGCTTCCTGCTGTTTTCCATCCTTCCTAATTCCCTGCCTGTCTGTGAGCTGTGTGTCTCTGGAAAACAGTTCTGCTGTCTGGGAAGAGGCTTCCCTGGACACCATGTGCCCTGACCTTCACTTCTAGTTCTTTTTCATGGAAATAAGGATTTGTCATCTGTATGTAAATAAAATGAGTATTCTGCTGATGGGGTTATGATAATATAGAATTACAATAATATAAGCAGACAATATATAGTATTATAATAACATAAGCAGACAATATATGTCTGCTGCTTTCTCCAGCTCATTTAAGTCAGGAATATGTAAAGTATTAAAGAAAATGGTCACTTGGGTCAGGCCAGGCATGTGGGCTCACAGTGAGGTGTGTGAGGCTGCAGGAAAGCTGGTGAACACTTTCTGACACGGGTGTTACTATTAGGAAACAAAAATGTTACAGTTATAAAACACCAGCATATAGAGTAAGTGACAGTCCACGCATATCGGCAGATCTAAATTTGGTTTACCTGCTCCCACTTTCTCTGCTGTCAAAGAAATGTTGCTTTGGGAGGCCTAGGGAGCGCTGAGCTGGGCTGGATAAGCCTGAGGATGCTTTTTGTTATAAGGCCATGGTGTTCCCTGGTTGTATCCCTGAAGGAATAGAGTGGTTTTGCCAGAAGTTTGAGTATTTTTCAGCTCACTTGGCTTTGTCTTTGTGAAACGACAGTTTGTCGTGTTGGAACTCATTAATTGTTTGAGCAGCCACAGGGCCCTTGAACTTTTTCTCCATTTCTGGAAAAGTTTACAGTATCCTGAGCTGTTTCTAATGGCTGCATGTGCCAGGGCAGGGACGTGAGGTTTGGGTCGTGTGGTTTCCTCGGAATTAAAACGGTACAGGGAGTTCTTTGGTGAGGCAGGAATTTCAGGATATTTAACCACATAGTTCAGGCCATGGGCATTGGAAGAGAGAGGAATGGTGGTGGTGGTGGTTGCAGAAGCTGTTCTGGCTCCCTGGGAAGCTTGTGCCAGACGGTGGTGCCAGGCTGTGTGACAGCTCTGGTGGGGCTGTGCCTGTGCCCCTTGAGCTGCCCCTGTTCTTGGACACTATGGTGCCTGTGCTGGGCAGGCCTGGGAACAAGGCCTAAACTGCTCTGTGGGATTCTGTAGCGGGTCCCAAGATGAGGAAGTTGTTAAATTTGGCCCTAGCAGCTCATCAGGTCTTTGTTCCCCCTGGTGCCAGGACAAATCAGTGCCTGGGAAGGAGCCGGTGCCATTTTATTTCCAGATGACAGGCTGGGTGTGTGGGCCTGGAGTCTCCTGCCGTAAAGGAAACTTCCTTCCCATCCTCACAGAAACTGTGTTAGGAGAGCCTGAGCGTTGGGGGAGTCACTGCTGGGAGCTTGGAGAAGTGAAGAGTTCTGCTTAATTTAGCTTTATCATGTCAGAGCTATGAATAGTGAAATCACGGGATCACATTTCATGCCAGCTGGGAATGGTGTTTGCGCTGCCTCACTCCATGGTAACCGGAAGCTGCCAGGCCATTAAAAAAAAAAGTGAAGCTAATGGCACACAGAAATGGCACCAGGCTTCACTGGGGGTTATTTCCCACCCAAGGAGGGGTTTTCTGTCCATGCTCCTGCTCCTGTCACACGTGAGCACGGGTTGTGCCTCTCCAGTGTCTGGGAGTGAGGCCTGTGCACAGCCCTGCTCACGGCCCCGGTGATCCCACAGCAAGTGCCCTGCTCACCATTTCACCTCCACATTCGTCACCCGGCCATTTTTAGCCTGCCATGATTTACAGGGTAGGGTGGGTGTGCAAACCCCAAAGAGCCCCTGCTGGGAGCACAGGGTGAGGAGCTGGCTCGGCCAGGCACTGCTCCTGCTGCAGCCTGGAGTCACTCCTACCTTTGGCTGAGTGAAAGCAGCAGGGGAAGGCAGGGCCAGGAGCCCCCCAGGAGTGTCTGCCCTGGGAGCACTAAAGGTGATGGGGGATTGTGGGGTGTCAGGCCAGAATTCAGTCCTCCAGGGGCTGAGGCTCAGCATTAGTAATGTTAATTAACCTGTGCCTTAACAGGGGGCTGGACATGTGATACCAGGTGGCATCGTGCACATCGTAATTTACACCTGAAATAATTACAGTAATTGTTCCTGTGGGGCCGTGGGTGAGGTTGGTTTCCCAAGTTAAGCCCTCTGTATGCACTGTCTGATCAGATGAGGTTATTTTGGTGGCCTTTTTTTACTGGGAAACGGTGCTGGGATGAATGGCTGAAATCAGAATCCTTTCCTGTGCTGCTAAAATAAGAGGATTTGCCAGTGTCTGGTTTGGTTTAAATTTGATTTTCCTTTTTTTCACTTAGGTCAATCACTTCTAAAGAAGCAGTGTTTAGAACCAGATTTGATGGGACACTTGTATAAGGTACGTGAACACAGCATGAAAAATTGTTCAAATGAGCTTATTCTGTATGTGCAGGATTTCTGTGGACAGGCATTTCCCTCTGTTTTGAAGTCTGCCAGAGTGTAGGGATGGCCTGGTCTGGTGCCTTGTCCTTACAATAATGCCACAATTAAAAAAAAATTAAGCACTTTAATTTTAAATTTAAAAATTTAAGAACTTTTAAGTGTTATACCAGATCATGGAAATCCTTTTCCTTGTTTTCCCCTGAGGTAATAGGATTCCAGTTAAGGGAGAGATAAATGAAGTGGTGGCTTGAGAATATGTGAGTAGTTTTGCTTTTTCCAGCTTATAAATGAAATTTGCTGGAGTATTTGTATTTTCATAGGTTAAGTGTGGGGAGAGTTGTAGTCCCTCAGGAGATTCTGTTTTGGCTGTAACTGTACTGTGTGTTGCAGAAGAAATTCCAAAGAACCACTAATCAGACAGGTTTTTTTTACTTGCTGTTTATTTGGAAGCAGAACTTCCACATTTTTAAGTTTGCTGGAGCCTGCTGGGCTCCAGCTGGCAGACACCTGAGAGGATGGAAATGTCCTGGAGGGTGCAGTTCATCCTCCCTTTGCTGAGAACTTCACTTACACACACGTTTGAATTCTTGGAGTTAACTGATTGGTGAATAGTTTCCTTAAGGAATGTGAATTGGACTGTTTCTTGCTTCATGTGGTGGTTCCAAAACTCCAGACATGGATTCCCAACCCCTGGGGGATTCCCAGCCCCCCAGCAGTGTTATCAGAGCATCAGGTCACATCCAAAGCTGCTCAGAACAGTGGGGCTGTGATGTGAGAAAGCCACCAATTTGGGGAAAGACCTGATCTTTCTGCATTTCCCAGGGGGTGTAAATTTGGAAGGAAAAAGCTGCTGAAAGAGGTTTTCCCCCCCCCTTTTTTTTTAAAATCATGGATGTTTTCCTCTGTGTTTAACAGAACTTCCAGCCGCCCAACTTCTGTAACAAAACCACCCAGATTTCTAATCAGCTTTTTCTTGGATTGTTTCCTTGAGCTCCTTGTCACTAAACTGTCTGAATAACAACATATGACTTCTTAACCTCAAACATTTGTAAAATAATGTCTCTCAAGTAGCCAGTTTCAGAAAAATCACTGATTGGGGTTTGTAGCTGGTCAAATTATTTGGAAAGGGATTATTCAGCACTGCAATCTGCAGAATCAGTTCTTTCCAGAAGAACCTGTAAATACTCTTCCAGCCATTCCATAGAACCTGCTTCTAATTACCTGAACCCAGGGCTGGAGCTCAGGGTTAAACTTCTTTAGGGATTAGTTTAATGGTGTGAAAACCCAAATGTCCTTGAAGGAAAAATCTTAATTTTGAAAGCCTGTAGACTAGAGAGAAATTGAAACTGCTGCTGACAAATTTGTGTTTCTCTTGCTGTGGCAGAATAATTCTGGATATTTTCCCCCAAGGGTGTTCAGCACACGTTAGGGTACAACACTGTTTTGTGATTGGGTTTTTGGTCAATTTTTTTAACAGTGTTGTCTGGGACATGTTTTGCTAAGGTCGGTAGGTGTAGTTGTAGCTCTAGTTAATGTGTGTCATAAATCTTCTGAAAACACACTGGCGTTGCATCTGGGAAGAGAAATCATTCTGCTTTTTGTTCCCTCAATGAAATTTGATTAGAATTAACATGTTAATTTGCTCCTCTCTGGCTGGCTGTAGGAACTGTGCAGGTGGCTCTTCCCTTCCCCTCAAATGTTCCATTGATACCAAGAACATACTGAAGGTTTGCTCTTGCACCAAAAATCAGCTTGAAAAGGAAGAACCCAGTAGAAAGTGAGGTGTTAAGAGTTGGGTTCTGAGCTGACAAAGATGAGTCTGCTCTCTGCACTGGATACACTTCAGGGATGTGGAGAGAGCTACAACTCTTTATGAGCTTATTTTTGCAGTGATTGTTGTTGCCTCATTATACACAGCACACTTTGTAAGGTGTTTTGTGGGATTATTCCTTTTTTTCAGAATGAACTAATCTTGTTTGGGTTTTGGGGTTTGGGATTAGGAATTGTAGAGCTGGCAGAAGGAGAATTAATTTTTTTTTTCTTCCCTGATAATGAAGGGTGTTGAGCAAATGAAGGAGCAGTTCAGCTGTTCCTCCCAAGCTGAATGTCTGTGCTGGTGACACCAAATGGATGCCAAGAGGCTCGGGCAGAAATGTGCTCTCTAATGAGGTGCCACCTCATTTGCTTTGGGCCTCACAGCAAAATAAACTACAACAGCTTCACTCAAATGCTGGCCAGTAAAAAGCAAATTTTTGTTTTCCTACGGCACTTCTAGAGAGCTTTCTACAAATGCTTTTACAAAACATTTAATATTTATGAGCTGAGTGTTTGCAAACACCGCGTGATAAACGGAAACCACTGTGAGGAATTTCACCACGCTGCGCTTGTGTCTGAGGCATGTACACAAACCATGTCACTTGTTTCCAGGTGTTTCGGGGTTTATGCTCAGATGTGAACACAAACAGCTGCTGCATTTCCCTCTCCAGGCTGCCCAGCTGTGGTGCTCCATGTGCAGGATCCTCACTGACACCTGGGCATGGAGTGGGCTCAGCTGGAGCTTGTGCCAGCCGGCTGCTCTGGGCAGGGCTGTTCTGCAGCAGCTGGGGAAGGGCTGAAATCCCAACGTGTGCTCCCTGAAAGACCTCGACCAAAGGAGTGCAAGATGGAAAGAGTCACAAAGTAATCCAGGCCAGTTGGAAACAGGGAACAAATTCCTGGAAAAAGGCTTTTTGACAACCGGCAATGTTTTTCATTTGACCCATGACTTGGCACATGGAAATGTTCTTTACAGTGTTCTGGAATAAGAAACTCCTGGACTTTGATTTCCACCTCAGCAGAGAGGTGGAAATTGAGCACGTTTCCCAATTTCCTTTTGCTATCTTGAAGAAAGGTTTGCTACTTCTGCCTATGGAGTGTTGACTTGGTCCTTTTTCTGTACAAGAATAGTATTTTTGTCCAAAAGAGAATCCAGATTTTGCTCTGGGTGACACCTCTGTGTGTGGGATTGTACCAAAACTTGGTGGTAACAATGGTGTTTGGGAAATTGGCAAAAAAAACCCCAAAGCCCTGTCAGAAAGCAAGAAATAAAGGGTATGACAAACTCTTTCTGCCACTGTGAAAGGCTGGCAGTCAAAGGTGTTTGTAAGATACAAGTTGAGATTTCTTTTTATGGACATTTAGACTGATGGACAAAACCACAGTAAAAATAATAAAATAAGGTCTGTGGCATGTTGTTCTTTGTGGCTTTTTCCTAGATTGGTAAGCAGGATTTAAAAACCACTAAACTTTACAAAAACACCTTCCCTCTTGGGTGAGAACAGGATTTAATCACCAGTTCAGAGAAAAGTTTCAAGTCTACTTGAAAACTGTACTTTTTCAGTGAATAGCTTTAAAGAAGTCTTATTTTATGGCTGAACACAGAGTAAATGAAATTCCTGCTATTAGATCAGAGATTTAATAACATGCAGTAATTTCTGAGGTTGTGTTTACTGTTGTTTTCTCTTCTAAAACCTCCACCCCTCCAGCAGTGTGTGGAAGGATTCTGAAATGTAACTGTAAACCTGTCAGAAAAGCTCCCAGTGGACTGGTGGCTCCCTTGGATGACGGCAATCATGCTGATGGATGAATTGTCAGGAAAAGAATTGTTTCTGTTGGCTTGTGGATTCCTTTAACAATAGGGGAAAATCCTTAGTCCTGAGCTCAGTAAGACCCTTCAAATGGGCTGAGAGAAATGACTCCAGCACGGCTGTACAGGTGCACTGACAGATCTGTGTCACAGCAGGTGGGGTGGGGCAGGGGACGTGGAGCAAGGAAGGAAGAAGACTTAAAATTTTGAATTTTTGAAATTTTAAATCATTTTAAAACCTACATTTTCCATAAAAGTCCATGAAAAAATTCCTGGTCAGCTCTAATGTGTGTGCTCTCTGAAACACTGGGGATCTGATGGACCTTTGGGTGCAGCAGGAGCTTAGGGCAGCCAGTTCACTTCTGGTGGCAGTACAGAAGTGCATGTACAAAGGTGGATTTTCTTCTCATTTCAGGTTTTCTTCCTGATTTCATAATTGACGAAGCTGAGACGGTGAAATCTGACAGAAGGGTGCAAGGTGTGACCCTGCTCCAGCAGGTAGGCACAGCAAATAAAATACTCACAAGAGGTAAAACTGCCTGTCTTGGGATTTGTAATAGACCTTCTTATATCCCTTCTCTTCTGGGCATGCTGCAAGTTAGACTGATGGTAAAATTCTGCTTTCATTGATAATGTTGCTCTCCAAAAAATATGGAGCAGGTTTAGAAGAAAAAAAAAAATCAGTCTTGTGTCTTGGAATGTTTGGGCTTGTCTCCCCAAGTAACTGCAAAATATAAGGGTAAAGTAAACAATTTAGTGAAAAAATCCTGGATGTCCTGGAGGAAGTGGTACCTATTTTTGTTTTTTTTTAATGCTGTATTGACTAATCTTTGTATTTACACCCTGGTGATTGTTGGGAGTTCTGCTTCCCTCAAATACCATAACTGGCCAGGATATTAAATGTCACACCGATCTGAGTGTTAAATCCCATATTGTGCCATGTGCCCTCCTGCAGCTTTTGTTCCTTGCCTTGAGCATTGCAGTGACAGTCAGCGGCCTTAAAAGTTTTCCTTAACCATTGTGAACATTTAAATTCCAAAGCTGTGGAAGTGCAGAGCTGTGAGAAGCTCTCAGTGGTGACCTTTTTTCATTGCTGCAGAGTGGAGCAGAGTTGTGCTTCTCTTTTGGGTTCTGTCAGGAGGTAAAACATTAACTTTCCTGCCACTGTTTCATGATACTAGTTTGCCCTCCGGGCAAAGTCCATCATGGTGCTTTAGTGGGAGCATTTGCTCCTCTATTGTTTCCATCAGTGGTTTGCTGGATTGCCCTGAGGATTTGGGAATGGAGAAGGCAAAGTTTACTCTATACAGTGTGGTTTTATGACAGACCAACGAGCTGTCAGGTGTCTGTTTCCCAGGGGGGTGATGCCTTACCAGAACTTCTAAACTCAGCACACAGATCACATCAAAAAACAACAAAATGTTTTTGGATGGGAAACTACACTCCTTGGGAAGATCTGCTGGACAGTTTAGGACAGGGCCTGCAGAAGAAACAAACTGAAAAACAAAAGTTGAAAATCCCTGGCAGTGCTTCCGGCAGGACATGCCCTCCAGATGTGTGCAGTGACGCCTGCCTGCTGGGAGGGGGATCTGGATCAGGCAGCATCAGCCTTGTCCCTTCCCAGGTGCAGGAGGAGCTGGTCTCAGGGGGTCTGTAGCTGTAGAAAGGACGTGGGACTCTGGCAGGGCAGATTAAGGATGAGTCCTCATAGCACTGTGCAAATGCTGCTTGCAGTCCCTGCCCAGGTCAGACACAGCATCTCCAGGAGCTGTGTGCCCTGGGCACAGCTCCCTGGGCAGGGGAAAAATGGGAATGGCAGGGGAAAAATGGGAATGGGAGGTCAGCAGCCCCTGCTATTCTCAGAGTTTGCCTTTTCTTCACTCACAGGCACCTGTTTACTTAAAAAATACAAAATCTTTTTTATAGGAACAGATGCTTTCAGAGCAGGGTATTTTGCTGAACATATTTTGTCTGAGTCAGTCATTCTTAAAACTAAATGTGTATCACAGTAAGTTTACAACTGCAGTTAACTCAGGGGAGCTGACGTGACTCCAGTGTCCAGTTTGTTTAACCTTTTGAGTGCTGATAGAGCATAGCAACTCTGTTTGTATCCTAGTAGGAGTTACTTCATGTGGTAGGAATGAATCAACTTTAAAGTGTTGGCAGAGATAAAGAATCCAAGATGTGAACGTTTGGCACACGTTGCACACACCAGGGTGATTTGGCTGGGAAGTGCTGTAGATCAAAGTGAAAGGCAAAAACTATTAAACAGATCAAAGTGGTATTTTTAAAATCTATTTTGGGGTCTTCCTTGGATTTCCTGAGAGTTGGTGCCACATCTTCTGTATCTTGCAGTAGTTCCTGTTACCATTTCTTTCTTCTGCTCTTCTATATTTTGGTTTCCAATGCTCAGCGTTGGATTGTTGTGGGCAACAGAGTAGGAAGTGTTGCAGGGAGTGGTTCAACAGACATACTTAGTGAATTAAAAGGAAATACTTAAAAATTATCCTTTCACACATTCTTTCCCTGAAAAACGACCAAGCACAAGAACAAACGTTGGTTCTCAATGGCAGTATCTTTTGATTTTTGTCCCTGGGGCAGCAGGGAATAAAACAACATCTATCATTTCCTAATAGAGCAGGAACATCAATTCTGCTCTTTCTTCTGCATGCTTTCTGATGTGGAATATATTCAAATTCTTCCGCTGAATTGATCTAACATCTTTAGTATAGTTTAAGGGAAGAACAGGAGCGTGTAACGTGATTTTTTTAAAATAAAAGCCAACTTCCCATTTCTAGAAAGTCCCAGCTCTGGTGATGAACCACCACCCACTCTTCCAGCAGCTGCTGCTGTGCCGGGCGTTGTGTGTTTCCTGGAAGTGCCCTGACAGAAGTTGAAGCCTTTGGTAACCATATATGTAATTTTGGAGAGCCACTGGAAGTGCAGGATTGCAAGTCAGTCCTCTGGAATTTCCTTAAAATGGATATAACAGCAGCAGCAGCCGCACTTGATCCGTTGTGTTTATGTACCTGAATGTCTCTATTTTTAATCAGTGGGGGAAAAAAAAAATTAACTTTGTACTAATGTAGTTTCTTTTTATTTCTGGCTCTTTTTCATTAGTCATTTTAGGTGGGAAGTTTGTTGATAACTTCGAATATGCAATTAATGCAAATTTCGCTCATTGGTAAAGGAGAACAAATCAGGGAGGATGTAACTGAAAGATTTGAGTGGTCAGGCTATTCCATCAATCATCTTTTAAGGGACTTTCTAACATTTACCTGGATACATACCTGAAAATAGCCCAGGTAATTCATAATCATGGCTATTTTGAGTCATTTAGTGCTACAGTGTAATCTCTTCTGTCTCTGAGTATTTGGAAGGACATCTGATTTATTTTGGCCGCAGTGGAACTGCTGGCTGGATGATCCATGCTGGTGACTGATCACAGCAACTGCAGGAACTGCCCAAGCAGAGAGGACAGGATTGAACCTGAGCAGAGCTGTGCAAATAGGGTCACATTCCTGTGTCTTGGAATATCAGCCCCTTTTTGATTGCCTCTGAAAGTTTAGATAAAAGTTTATGGGGTGGGTTTTTTGATGGTAAGCCTTTTTATTTCTTTCCTGTCCTTTATAGCAGTGACAGCTGGCTGCAGAGACAGGGATGTGGCTGGAAGTACATGGAATTTTCACTTCTACAGGCTCGTTTGCCTCTAGAGGTGTCCTCGCCTCAGCCAGCAGCGTGGCCCTGCCTCTTCCCACGTTTGCATTAACTTGGTGCCTTCAACTGTCACACTCTCATTTGTGATTACTCTGGGTTTAGAGCCTTTTATTCTTGCAGTTTTCCTCTTTAGACTGAAATAAACCTTCTATTCTGAGCCCAGCACCATTCATCTGTTCCTAGCAGGCACTTCAAACATTCCTATTTCCAGCCTTATCAAGCTCCACGTCCCTGGAGTCTGTCAGCCTGCCAGGTGCTGCCTGTCCTCTCCTACCAACCACATGCTTAATTTCTCAAATATTTCTATTTCCCTGTTTCCCTCAGGTGCACTGACAGGTGCTTGCAAGGATGTCTAAAACTAACAAATCCAAGTCTGGATCCCGTTCCTCCCGCTCGAGGTCCGGGTCGAGGTCCCGCTCCCGTTCCTTCTCCAAATCCCGCTCCCGGTCCCGCTCCATCTCACGGTCGAGGAAACGCAGACTGAGGTGAGTGTGTGCAGCCAGAGGGTGGAACGGGGCTTTTCCTCCCTTGCAGGTGGTTTGTCACTTAGCTCCTTTCCAAGGAAAGACTTTGATTAGATCCCAGCACAGATAACGTCCCGTGTCTCGGGCTGTTTCCTGCCAACCCTGTGCTGTTTGGGTGTTTTCAATCACTTTGGAGAATAAATTGTGAATAAATAAATAAGTTAGGAGAGTATGATGTTTGTTAGCATAGTCAATATCTTTCTTTTGAGACTTTGGGTTTTTTAAGGAGGCTTTAATGTAATGGATCCCAGATTCGAGGGGTCTTTGCAGATGACGTGCTTTTCCCCTCTTGAAAAGTGAATTCAAGCAAGTTTTAATATCAATTTTAGACACTGCTGCGAAAGGTGGGGACAGTTCTTGATATTCCCCTGCCCCTCCCCTTGGCATACAGGAGCCAGGTAACAGGGAAGATCCTCCTGCAGGGATAAAATGGATAAAATATAATTTTCCTGCAATTAATTTTAAGAAATGATTAATGTGTGTAATAGTTTGTTGCTGTCTCCCTGAATTGCTTTTGAGCCAGCCAGTTACAGGCTTGTGTCTTCACTGGATATCAGTTTTTTCCTTTTCTCTTGGCTGAGCCTTCTGCATCTGGCAAAGCCATTGCAGTTGGATGGGGTGTAATGGTGTTCTGCTGCCTTTTCACTCATGAATAACACGTATTCTGAATACCACTGGGCAGTGAGCACATGCAAGTGTTACCAGTTAGAGATTTCAAAAATACAGAAGCTCTAATGAATGTACAGTTGGAGAAAGGAGGACATGACAAAACTAAATTAGAGGCGGAGACTTGAGTCCAACCAAGCCCTTTGCAGGAGGAAACTGGAATGCTGGAAGATCCGTGCTCATTTGGGAATGTCTCCTAGCTGTGAAGGAACTTTAGCAGTTGAGAAAAAGGCACCCCGTGCTAACATGATTGCTTCCTCTGTGCTGCTGCTGAAGCTACTTCTGCTTTATAAATAACTCCTATTAAAAAAAAAAAAAAGGAATCTGAATGGAGGGGGTCAGCCCAGCCCAGCCCTCCTGCCTGGCCTTGGGATGTGCTCTAAGGTAGGTCTGGTAGGATCTCGGCATAAAAGGCTGTTGCTGTGACCTTCAGGATGCACCACAAATTGTTTTCTTCTTCTTTTGGTAGGTTTGCTGTTTCTTGTAAGTTACAGTGCCGTGTTGGAGTCTGCCTAATATCTTCTACTTTCTTTATGACTTTATTTCTCACTTCTTGTAAATGCTGGGGATGTAGCCCTGGAGCAGCGCAGTGCCAACAGTTCTGGGGGCTGGCAGAGTTGGGGGGATTATCACTTTTGGTGTTTCTTTTCCTGCATAACTTTTACTGTATTTTTCTAAAGAGATTTTTGGTAAATAGTCTCTGCAACTTTTGGAGTGAAATCTTCCTGCTGCAGCTTCTCTGAAGCACTAGAACAGATTTTGGAAGCGTCGTACGACAGGTCCTTGCTGATAATTGATCACAGATGCAGCAGTTGTCTGAAAATTGAGCGTCTGTGTTCCTCATGCCTTGGACTAGAGCTTGTTATAACTGTTCCTTGCCTCCTGCCTCTCTGCTTTTCCTTCTGGTCGCTGTTGTTTGAATGAAGAAGTGTCTCAGATAAGTTTTTTGGTTGTTCAAAGGATTGAATAATCTGTTAAAATGCTCATTAAGCTGTTTGTTAGCAATGATTGGAGTGTGAATAAGAGCTTCCTGCTAAACTGTGACCTGTTTGGTAGGAGCAAGAAATGAAAACAGAACTAAAGTTTCAGCTCTGGCTGCACATGTGTGCTAACTGTGTAGGAATTCCAGCAGCAGGTTGTTCTCCCTTGGTTCTGGGGCTTTGGAATGTGAGAGGTGAGGAGCAGCACTGAGATCTTGGTGAGGAAGTTCATGTCCATTGGAGTGCGACCAACGTGTGTGTCAGACAGAGCTCGGAATGCAAGAAAGGGCTGTGGGAACTCTTCCAGTGAATGTTATTTGCTAAAATTCCATTCGGAAAAAATCTCTTTTCTGTTTCAACTTCCGAGTTTGGCCAGTCCTTCCCGTAGCTCTGGCATCTCGGCTACAGTGGGACCTTTAAACAGTTACGCAACCGCAGCAGTTTAATGGGGGAGGCTGTTGGGACAATTAGCCGCTGGAATCTGCGTTTTTCCAGGGTTTGTGCGTTCCTGGATTCGGATTTTGTGGATGTAGGCGGGGGCTTCCACAGCGGCACCTGGTGGCGCCTGGCAGAGGCGTCCCAGTGCTGTCCCTACCCGGGAACTCTGTGGGATGGAGCCATGGGATGGTGCCATGGGATGCTCCTTTGGGAGCTTAAACCCATAGGGCAGCGTGCCCTTCACCCCACTGCTGCCCTGCTGCTCTTGGAGCGTCGCCATTCATTGAACTTGCCTGACAAAGAGGTGAGGTTTCACCTGGATTATCAGAATTTTAAAGTGCACCTGAAGATGGGACAAGAGAGGGAGATTTGGGGTCTGTTCCAATAACAGTAGCGTGATTTGCATCAAAAATATTTCTTTGTGGGTGAGGTATAACCATGACCTTGAGCAGTTAAGGGCTGGATGCTTGAGATCTGTCACTTTTTCTGAAGCTGGATAGCAGCCATTTTCATCCCAACAAAACAGAGAGCAATGTGTGCCTATCATGGTCTCTGCAATAATCCTGAAAACAAATATTTGACAGTATCACAGGTAGAAGTTATTTCCACTGCAATTTATTCATGGCAAAGTGTGATCGGTAAACCAATCAGGTAAACCCTCAATCAGGTTAGGTTAAACCAAAAAAATTTCTTTTAAAAGCTTAGAAACAAGTTTTTCAAAGTCTTTTTAAAATAAGTCTTCAAATAAAAAGTTGTGGGCAGAAGAATAAACTCTAAATTATAAAAAGAAGCTGTAACATAAAATATTTGTGTAATTTTTTTTTTTAATCAGTTCTAGGTCTCGTTCAAGATCCTATTCTCCATCTCACAACAGAGAAAGGAACCACCCAAGAGTCTATCAGAACCGTGATTTCAGAGGCCATAACAGAGGATACCGGAGACCGTATTATTTCCGTGGGCGAAACCGAGGGTTTTATCCCTGGGGCCAGTACAACCGAGGAGGATATGGGAATTACAGATCCAACTGGCAAAACTACCGCCAGGCCTACAGCCCTCGCAGGGGGAGGTCACGCTCCCGCTCGCCCAAGAGAAGGTCTCCTTCCCCACGGTCCAGAAGTCATTCCAGGAATTCTGATAAATCATCTTCCGACCGGTCAAGGAGGTCTTCCTCATCCCGCTCGTCCTCCAATCATAGTCGGGTTGAGTCTTCCAAGCGTAAATCTGGAAAGGAGAAGAAATCGTCCTCCAAGGATGCCCGGGCATCCCAGGCTGCGGGAGATAACCAAGGGGACGAGTCTAAGGAGCAGCAGTTTTCAGGAGCGGGGGCTCAAGATGCCAAGGCATCCGAGGGATCGAAACCATGGCAGGATGTGAGCAGCTATGGCACGGGCTCCACGTCCAGAGGGTCGGTGTCGGAGCTGAGCCCCCGGGAGCGCAGCCCCGCCCTCAAGAGCCCGCTGCAGTCGGTGGTGGTGCGGCGGCGCTCGCCCCGGCCCAGCCCCGTGCAGAAGTCGAGCCCGCCGCGCTCCAGCCCGTCCCCGATGGGCTCTGCCGCCCAGAGCGGCTCCACCTCCTTCCAGGGGGGCTCCCACCAGAGCCCCTTCGAGCACGGCTCGGCAGGAATGAGCCCCACCAGAAAGAGCCCGGTGTGCAAAAGCCCCACACCCGTCAGTTCGCTCTATGGTGCCACTCCGAAGGAGGAGGGCACGGCTCCCGGGGGAGGAGCCTTCTCCAAGAGGCAAGTGATGTGTTTTGTGGTGCTGGGTTGTTTTTTGGGTTACTTTTGAGAAGCCAGCTGCACGTGTGAGTGCTCCCTGTGAGCAGGGTGAGGGGCTGGGGCAGGCTCCAGCTGGGAAGCTGTGCCAGCACACTGCCAGCTCTGGGCCTAGTCCTTTCTGAATTATGAAAAAAACACAGCCCAGACTTGTAGGAAGTTGGAATTGGTTTTTCAGCTTGGATAGTTCTAAAGATGGTATATATTCCCTGCAAAAGTGTTCATAACCCATGAACACTTGAAGTAAAGATTGCCCAAGGAGGTTTCTTGGCAGCTGGAAGCTCACATTTCCCGGTGACGTACGTGTTGGTTATAGACATTTTTAGTGTTGCCTTCTGGAATTGTTAAGGTACTGTAAATTAGAAGAAATTAATTAAATCCTACTGCATATCCTGCTGCAAGCAGCCCGAGGCAGATGCAGCTGCAGTACTTGTGCCTGTGTGTGTGGGTAGGATGAGAAACTATAAAGCACCAGATACATCTCTAAAATGAGGACAGCCTTCCATGCAGAAGGCATCTGCTTCCATCATTCTCTTGATTAGTCCACTGCAGATTGTGCCCAAAGGAGACACTTTGTTTTAAAAGATACAGCACCATTCACAAGTGCTTTCAAGTCTTTATTGTTTTTAAAAATGGTTTGATCTGATTCTATATTAAGGATGTCTGGAATATAAAAAGGGAAAAAACTCCTGTGACTTCTTGGGCTTTCCAAAGCACTGAGCTGGTGTCCGTGGGCTTTCCTCCTGTCCCACAGAGCCAGGGTTTTGATTTGTGAACACTTTAAAACTGTTCAGATGCTATAAACCAGCTGAATTGTTTTCACCAGAAGTGTTTTATCTCTCCCAGCAGCATATTTTCCTCTGTTAACCTGTTTGCTTTTATTTGTGTTTACAGTCTGTCATGAAATATTTAGCTTACCTATGAAACTTGCATCCCAAATTTGAAGTAGCTTTTGAGGCTTTTATTCCCAGTGTGTTATTTAAAGCAGAACAGCCCAATTTGAAAGGTTTGATGTGTTGTTCTCCTGAACCAGGTTTGTAAGTAAATAAACCGAGTGGGTAAGATGTTCCTCTTTTCCTTCCAATGCATCTGTGGGTCAGCTGGGTTTGATTTGTCCTTGAGCCTCATTCCATCAGTTCTGCATATCCATCTCCTTGTACATTTGCTGAATTTAGTGAGAACAAAAGTCTGAGTTCAGGCTGAGTAATCTGCTTGACATTTTAATTATTTTAGGGCCTAGAGGCAGCTTTCAATACATACATAGCTTGGTGTTCTCTGAAGTTTGACTTTTGAACTGAGGACATTCATTGAGCTCTAATAAGAAACCTCCTGTAATGTCTGTTTATGATCAGGTATCTGGAAGAGCAGAAGACTGAGAATGGGAAAGACAAAGACCAGAAAGTAACAAATGCTGAGAAAGAAAAAAGTAAAGAAAAAGGGAATTTCTCTGAGTTGGGATCAACAGATGGAAAGGCAAAATCTGACTCATATGGATCGAAAGCTGACTCAGAGAAGGGGTACCGTGGCAGCCAGTCACCCAAGCGCTACAAGTTCAGGGATGACTTTGACAAGCTCAAGGTCCCGGAATTCCACAAGGAAGGTCATTATGGAAAAGATGAAACAGATGAGCAGGACAAGAAAGACAAGACAAAAAGCCGGAAAGATTCAGAATTTGATGATGAGCCCAAATTTATGTCTAAAGTCGTAGCGACTTCAAGTAAAAGTCAAGAAGAGGATAGGTCAGGAAAATGGGAAGGTGTGGTGTTCCTGCCACCTGGAAAAGAGAAGCAAAGGAAATCTGATGAAATGGAGGAGGAAAGCTATTCTGAAAGATCCAAAAAAGAAGAGAGACAAGGATCCAAGAGATCTGAACCTGGTCACAGGGGTTTTGTACCTGAAAAGAATTTTAGAGTGACCACTTACAAGTCAAGCCAGGAAAAAAGCTCTTCCCCTCCACCAAGGAAGGCTTCTGAGGTGAAGGAGAAGCCAGGCACCAAAGTAGAGGGGCTGACTCCTGGCAAATCCTCCTTTTCCATTACTCGTGAGGCCCAGGTCAATATTCGAATGGATTCCTTCGATGAGGATCTTGCACGGTAAGGATCTGTCAGCTTTTGAGCAGTCTCAGTAGTGATGTTTTTTCCTGTTTCTCTTCCTGAGATCCCCGTGTGTTTGCCAAGTGTGAGGAAGGCTAAGCAATATTGCATCACAATTTGTGGTTTTGAGAGCCACAGATTAACTTTTTCCTAACCTTTGCTATGACTTGATGTAAGATTAGTTTAGGATGCACCAGGCTCTGGGAAGAGCCCCAAATGGAGTCAGGTACTCAGTGACTTCTGGCTGGGGGAAGCTGAGTTGTGCAGCAACTGTGCTGCTTGAATCCATTTGATTCTCTGTCATGTGTTTTACTACTCTTACTCTGTTCAGCTTTAGAATAGTGACCTGAATTATCACAGCAACCTGGAACAGTGTGTTTAGGGATGTTTCAAGGAGCTCCTTGCTCATGCTTTTGAGTATTTGTGGGTGCCTCCGTACTAACAACATAAACTATCCGTGAGCTCCAAGCTCCTGCAGAATTAAACACCTTAAATTGCTCCCCTTCATCTCATTCTTGTGTCTCATGAGCTCTTCTTTTTCCAGTCCCAGCGGCATATTGGCTCAGGAGCGCAAGCTGTGCCGGGATCTCGTGCACAGCAACAAGAAAGAGCAGGAATTCCGCTCCATTTTCCATCATATCCAGTCGGCTCAGTCACAGCGAAGCCCTTCTGAACTGTTTGCTCAGCACATAGTGACTATAGTCCACCATGTAAGAGGTGGGTCAGGAGTCTGTGTGTCCTCAGGAAAGGTTCCTTCTTCCCTTGCCCAAATAAGTGGGGTTGGTGCACTCAAAATGCCTGGAGTTGTTTTCCAGCTGATATTCCACGGATGAGAGCAGCAGCATGATCACGATCATCTTTATTTACATCAATACTCTTCTGCATAGGCAGAAGGTGTTCTTGTTTTTACCTGAGAAATATTCAGAGTCTGGGACTTAGAATTTTGAGTTCTGATGCATTTGTGACTTGCTCGAAGAAACGGTGTTCATTTCACTGAAACACCAAAAATTGAAGCTGCAGTTTGTCAGCAGCATTGGAGCTCATCCCCACAGTGCTTCACTGACCTGCACCTGGGTTTTAACAAGCTGTGGGATGGGTGGGCTTTGTCTTTTTACAAAACTGGCACTAATACTTTGGTGTTGTTTGCTCAAACCCCTGACAGAGCATCACTTTGGGTCTTCAGCAATGACACTGAATGAACGCTTTACCAAATATCTAAAGAAAGGAATGGAACAAGATGCAGCTAAAAACAAAAAGAGCCCTGAAATCCACAGGTTGGTGCCATTCAAAACTGTCTTAACATTGCAGAAGTATTCCAGATTTCATTTCTTAAACTCTGGAATAATTTCAGAATAATTCAAGTATATAACTGGCTTCAGCCAAAAAAAAGGGGGAAAAGTATGGGGAGTTTTAAATACCTGTGGAAATACTGGTGTGCTTTAAAGGACGTTTGATCTAAAATCTTCAGGTTCTTCTTAAGAGCAAGGTTATATCTGTGGTGTTTTTGTGTTTTGTTTTGGTTTTTTTTTGCTTTAGGAGGATAGATATATCTCCCAGTACTTTTAGAAAACATGGATTCTCTCAAGAGGAATCGAAAAGCTCCAGAGATCCTGGCTTCAAGGTGAACTGTTACTCTGATTAGTTTAATTCAACAAAATGAGTGCATTGGGCATGAACTTAACAGTGATGTTTTTGTTTAAATTACTCTCTACTTAAGTTTGTGTTTTTCTTTTAAGGATGGGCATAATTCTAAAAATGAACTACAAAGGGTTAATTTTTATTAAAAATGTATCAACAACCTTTGTGAAGTGGTTAGACTATGGTAAATGACCCCAAAGTCAATTGAGGTGAGCTTGAGAAAAAAGAGAGGATTTTTGGAACAAGTGCCCATGATGAGAGAAGAGACTTTTTGTGATATTTTTCTGCTTGTAAGTATGATTAACTCCATTGTTACGTGCAATTTTGCCAACCATGTTTTCAAAGACATGCATGTCAAAAAGAGGAAAGTAAAACTAAATGCTGAGCTAAAGCAGATACACTATTAAGCAGATGATAAATTTTGTTCTAACAACTGACTGTGCCATTTCTGTTGATTGCTGTTACTTTAACATTCAGCACTTGTCTTAGATCCAGAGCATTCGGGTTTGAGTGTTTTAGCTTTGCTGAGTAGATGAATGTTAAGCCATTGCACTCACTGTAAACAATCATAAAAAAGGCTTAACGTAAAATGTTTGAGATTTTAACCTTTGTTTATTCACCTTCATACATATTTACATTGAAGAGATTTTAACCAGTCCTGCTGAAACCTTACTTGTTTCATATTTGTTTTCGATTTTTTCCAAACACACTTGTGGCTTGACATGGACGATGGTGAGATGGATTTGATGGGCCTGAACTCTGAGCATCAGCTTGGCAGAGTGTGTTATAAACGTGGTTTCCAAACAGCTCGCCAGCCTTCCGTGAAACAGACGTGCCCTCCCAAACCCAAATAGGTGTTTGCTGTGCCACATAAGGGAGCTGCTGCCGATTTTGTCACTTATCTGTCATCCATCGTGTTGGGAGCAGTTTTATTCTCAGAGTAGAAATTAAAGCTCTTTGCCTGGGGAAAGTAGAAGAGCAAAATACCAAAACAAAATGCCTGCTCTCACTCCTGCGTTATTTGACATATTTATTTAAACAAAAAAGTGGTTAGAAACTCATGTAAGTAAAAAATTTAACAGCTAGAGAATTACTAATCCTTTTGTATTTAATTGAAGACGATTAATTTGATGTATGTTGCATATCAAGTTGTACAGTTCCCAGGATGAGTGTTGTGGAAATGCAGTAGCAATGGCTGAGGCTGGGTGTTGGTGCCAACGTGGTGTGAGGCTCCCTGCAGCCCCGCTGCTGCCCACTTGCCTGTTTGTCAAACCACAGCCACTGTCACTTTGGGCAGGCAGCAGAATCTCACCCAGGTGCCACAGGGCTCAAAGGAGGCGCAGGGAAAACAACTGCTCCTTTCCCAGAGAAACTCCTAATCCCTTCTTGATGTACCAATTTAAATACAGCTCAGAGCAAGCATTACCAGGTGTCTTTTATGTTTGTTTTTAATTAGCAATGTAAATTTAGTTTTAATTTTCCGTGCAGCTGGTGGGTTTTTGCTCTGTGAGACACCAGCTTGCTTTAGTAGACTTGGCAGGACTGTGGGAGACACACACAGTGTGTCTGTGGGGCTTTGTGGCACCTGTCACACGGTGCCCTCCAGCCCAGGGGAAGGAGCTGTAGGTGGCATCTGCACCAAGTAAATCTTCCTGACAGACGTAGTAATGCCTCCCCGTCCATGGGATGTTGGCCTTCTCCCAGACCCTTGGGATGCTGCCTTTCACTTGCCTCCTCCTGCCCCTTGGATCACTAATCTTGAGTAGCTCCAAGCACCAAAGAGTTTTTCCTTCTCCCACAGTATCACTTCTAGAGCTGGGGATTAAAATCCCTCTGGCCCCTGCCCAGGTGAGACTGTCAGCAGCACCTCAGGTGCACCCATGGGCCATCAGAGAGCTCTGCCACACTGTGCTTGTGATCCATAATCAGCTGGATGGGATTCCCCAGTTGTTCACATCCTTGCTGGCTGTGGTGTACAATAAGTGTCAGCTTCCATGTCTCCCTCCCTTCTACCAGACTGTTTATTTTAATGTTATTTAAAGAGGAGATTAAAAGTTTAAAAAGCAGTGATTTTAAGTGTAGGAAAATTGAATTCTGACAAAGGCAGACTTACTTTAATAGTGCATTATTTGACATCGTAAAGTGGAATATTCGTTAGTGCTCAGTTAAACTCCAGTTCTCCAGAAGTCTGTGCAGTCAGTAGCAAAGTAAATGGTGCTGAGCTGGGGCACTGCAGACCTTGTGTTCAACTCTGCCCTCCCTCTCCCCTGCATTTGTAGGCTGAAGGGAAATATAAGGACGACCCTGTTGATCTGCGCCTTGATATTGAACGCCGTAAAAAACATAAGGAAAGAGATCTTAAACGCGATAAATCCAGGGAGTCGGTGGACTCGAGAGATTCAAGTCACTCAAGGGAAAGATCAACTGAGAAAACGGAGAAAAGTCACAAAGGCTCAAAGAAAAAGTATGTAGGAAACCCAGTAGCCGTTTCCTTGTGCCTCTCGTGTCTCTGCTGCTCAGGTTGGAGATGACACCGTGTACAACAGTTGTGCACACGGTTGTGCACCTGTGACATAACTCCTGCAGTGGCCTGAGCAAAACCCTCTGCGCGTGGTCTCGCTATCGTTGTATCTCTCAGAAACACTAAATAATTGTAAAAGGTAGATGGGAAAGCTCCATGTGTCAGGATGGGTGAGTCACTTTTCCTTCTTGTTCCTGTTGTGTCAGAGAGAAACAGCCATGTTAAAATGACTTGGCTTTGATATTAATTTAATCCTTATTAGCTTAATTTTTACTAAAACTCCATGGATGCATGCTAAGCTGAGAGCAGATGGTGTAAATGCCTTAGGAAGAATCAGCAAGTTCCTTCTGGAGAGATCTTGAGCCCTGTGTTAGAGCTGGAGCTCTTACTATGGCTTTTCCTCTTGTAGTAGGAAAAGGAGAGCATGGCATTGATGAGAGAGTGATAATGAAGTGGTTTTGTATCAGATGGGTCACAGCTGAGTTCCTAATGCTGTTGTGTCCCGCTCCCCTCCGTTCTCATCACTGGAACAGGAAACACCGACGGGTGCGTGAGAGATCCAGGTCCAGCTCATCGTCGTCGTGGTCCTCTCATTCAGTCAAAGCAGAGGAGTATCCCGAGGAGACTGAGGAGAGGGAGGAGAGCTCCACAGGCTTTGACAAGTCCCGGCTTGGGACTAAGGAATTCACTGGTCCAAATGAGAGAGGAAGAGCGAGAGGAACCTTTGTAAGTGTTCTCCACCTTGCCCCAAATGTTCTCCATCTCTGCCCTGAGGGTTGAGTCTCAGAGTGGGGCAGGAAGTGGCCGTTGTGTGTTGCTCAGTTAAAGCTGCCCTGGAGGAGAAGCCCCCAGGGTGATGAGCTCTAGTGGAATCACTCCAGGTCTGGGACATAGACCAGGCTGCTGGGGGTGTGCTGTGGGCAGCAAACTGCAGATGGGAGGAGCAGAACAAAGCCTGGAAGCTTCTGTGCATCAGTGACAGCGAGCATCCCGATGGGCACACACTGTTTCCATTGAGGTTTGGCCAGACTCCCGTTTGCAGTCCATGTACAGAGGGGTCTCACCTACGTGGGGTTGCCCTGGAAGTGTCTCTACGTGATCTTCATCAGCTTTACAGGAAGTGTGATGTGCTGTGTCATCAGATGAACTAAAAACCCAAAACCACAAGCGCAGGGGGTGGTGCAGCCACGCTAAAGCTGTCCTCTTACTTTAGTGTTAGGTTTTAAAGGTGTTATGGATGGCCAGAGAAGGGATGTTGGATATCTTGGGAGCCCTGGAAGCTGGCTGGGGTGGGAGGGTACTGCCTCTGCAGCCGTTCCATTTTTCTCCTTTGTGTTGCTGTTGCAGCAGTTCAGAGCTCGAGGGAGAGGATGGGGCAGAGGCAACTTTTCAGGCAACAACAACAGCAACAGCGGCGGCAACAACGACTTCCAGAAGCGCAGCAGAGAGGAGGAGTGGGACCCCGAGTACACGCCTAAGAGCAAGAAATACTACTTGGTACGTACCTGGGTGCTGAGCCACCCGTGTGCTCCAGGTGTGTCCGGTCTCAGGTGCTTTAGAGGTGAAAGCACCCGCTGGCACTGACACACCAGGTAAGGCTTCGGGTGACACTTCACGGGAAGCTGCCGGCTGGTGCCTAAAGAGAGCTTGTTCCTGCTCCCTGTAGAGTGGTTCCCATTAAGTGGATCCCCCAAGGGCGGTCGCAGAGGCGCGGTGCAGGGCGGTGCCAGCCTGTCTCACCTGCTGTCCTTGGCTTCCCGTGCAGCACGACGACCGCGAGGGCGAGGGCACGGACAAGTGGGTGAACAGGGGCCGCGGCCGTGGCGCCTTCCCCCGGGGAAGAGGCCGCTTCATGTTCCGCAAGTCCAGCACCAGCCCCAAGTGGGCTCATGACAAGTTCAGTGGGGAAGAGGGAGAAATCGAAGACGACGAAAGCGGAACGGAAAACCGGGAGGAAAAGGACGCCCTGCAGACGACGGCCGAGTAGCCGCGGGGTCCGCGCGGTTCTGGGAGCCCTGGCAGGAGGGGAGGGGTCAGGCTGGTGCTGGGGTGTCAGGGTGATCCCCACGTGCTGAGCAGAGCCCTGGAGAGCAGCTCGGAAACCATCCCGACGTTATTTAACTGCATTTCCAGAGTTCAGCCTCCCCAAGCACGGACTGGGACTGATCCATCATTTACGCTCGGATCCGCTCCTGGAGTTTCTCTTCCCAAAGACTTCCCTTCTGGACTGGATACGGTCAAGCGCTGGGTGAGACCCCAGATTTTTCCCTTCTCTGTGACCTTATGGATGGTCGGTTATTTTTTGGTAACAGGCTTTGAGGACGATGTGGTTTTAGTTTGTGCCCACCTGACCCCACCTGCCCTGACATTTTGTTTCTCTTTTATAATTTGACCCAGTGACAGTCGGGGTTCACTCGCCCGCTCAAATTTTCCTCCCCTATTGTGTATTCAATTTTCTAAATTCTGCTTACTTTAGGCCTTTACATACGTAGTAGCATCAATTCAGAGATAATTTTGGAAACTATTTTTGGTTCTTATAAATAAAAAAACAATGAAGCATGTGAGTAAACATCTAAATGTTCACTTGTTGGGACCAAACTGCTATGACTCTTTTTTTTTTTTAAACTTTTTTTTATGTAACAGTTGAGTTTAGGGCCTTTTAAAAATGATTGTTTTCCTTTTATGTTGGAAGTTAACAAAATTAGCATGGTTTAAAAGAGAAAAAAAAATACACCCTACTTCTGGCCACTGTTTGTGTTCAATTATTAGGCCTGGTGTGTGCTGGACCCCAAACTGCTTGTAGCATTTGTGTCTCCTCCCTGCAGCTGGTTGTGACCTGAGTGCCCTTTCCAAGCTGACACAGTTTTCTAAGGAACTTCCGAATTCTTCTTGGGGAAAAATATAAATGGAGATGAGAATTTTTCAATATTTTTTATTAATCTTTTTATAAAACCAAAAGGCAGATTCCTCCTGAGCTGGTTGAGGACGGCCCTTAGGCTGCATTTCTTTTTATCTTCTACTTTAAAGATATTCTGGAGCAGTTTGTGGAGGGTTCCCGGCCAGGTCATGAGCCTGGGCGGGGAGGCACAGCCGTGCCCGTGCTCCCCCTTTTCCCTCTCCCCAGGATTGCTGTGCTGTTCCCCACACACCAGCTAGAGTTTGGTTTGTTTTGACTTGAACAGTTCCTGTTTAGCAAAGCCCCCAAGTTTGTTTATGCAAATAAAATACAATAAAATAAGTCGTAGGTGTAACTCTGCTTGGTTTGTGTCCTGAGTTGCATGGGGGAGCCTGAAAAGGACCAAGTGCCTGGAGCAACAGGGGAGCAGCTCCCTGTTGGGTTTTATGCAGTGATAGGTCATTCAGCTCCTATTTTGGCAGTAATTGCCTGGGGACAGGGGTGACACAGCCATTCCCCAGGTTGCTGCCAGCACGGATTGTGTCACCCGTGCACAGGACCAGCTCCATCCCTCCCTCACCCGAGCTCTTCCCAGGAGATCACACGGGTGATCTGCCCTCACTGATGCCCAGCAGCAGCTGCTTTTCCATCGCTGCCATCCCAAGGGAAGGTGCTATGGGGCTGCTGGGCGTGCAGCCTTTGCAGGAGTTCAGCTTTCCTGGCTGCTGCGGGTCAGGGTGTTGGCCAAGAGCTGTGGGGACAGTGCTGGGTTAACGGCTGCTGCTTCCCTTCACACCAACCTCGACCCAGCCTGAGGCAATGGGGGCCCCAGTGTTCCCAGCCCCTTGGCCTGGGGAGTGCAGCCTCCTGGTCTGCAATGAGCCTCTGTTCTGCCATCCTTCTCTGCCCCACGGCTGATTCCCGGCCCCCCTCCTTGCTCCCAGTCTGGTATTGCTGGGTTAGATGCATTTGGCCATAAGGAGTATCCACGGTGTCTCCTGGATCAGGACCAGCCGGGAACCTTTGGTGTCACCCTGACCCTTCAGGCCCTGCAGAGGGCCTCCCCCGTGCACTCACGGTCTGTGGTTTCATCCCCTCTGTGGTTTGGGTTTCACTTCCGAGGGTGACAGAACCGCTGTGAGACCCGAGTGGCTGTGACTGTCACCCCGGGCCGGCTGCTGTCCTGGCCGGCGGCTCTCGGCGCTGCGCTGGCCCCGGCTCCCCCCGCAGCCACAGCTCTGTCCCCCAGGGAGCTCCAATGCCCACACCGAGCCCCGCGGCGGCACGGATGGCCCAGCCCTGCCCAGAGCCAGAGAAGGTGGGTGGGGGCTCAAAGCTGCGGGTGGCCAGAGGAGACACGGCTCTCCGGGGCTCTGCTGTGCCCGCGGCTCCTCCCTGCGGTCCCGGTGCCCTCCAGTCCCACCCTCTCCTGCAGCCGAAGCCGCCGCTGCCTTCCCAGCACAGAGTCCCGTGAGTCTGGCCCTGGTGTCCCCCGGTGCTGAGAGCCTTGGTGTCCCGCCGGGATGTCCGGGCAGCCCCGGGGGCGGCCCCGAGGTGGGTTCGGGGCGCCGGCCGGGCCGGGGAGCGGGAGTCCCCCGGTGGGACAGAGGGATGCGGTGTGGACCGGCACCGAGGTGCGCTCTGCTTCAACTTCCTTCCCAGCGCGGAGCCGATTTCCTCCGGCATCACGTGCGCGGTGCGGGGCCGGGGGAGCCTGGCACGGCACGGCACCGCTCGGCCTCGGGGACAGCCCCACAGCGGCAGGTAGGAGGGAGCAGCCACGGCTCCGAGGGTCCCGCGCACGGGGATCATCCCAAAGCCAGCGCCTGTGTAAGATCACAATTCTCCAGGGCTCTGCCGTGCCCTGGGGTCCCGGAGAGCTGCCAGTGAGGGGCTGGGCTGGTGGGATGCTGGGCACTTCTGGGCACCATCACCCCTGTGCCACTGGAGCAAAGGAGCGCTGGGGCGTTGGACAGGGGTGTCTTCATTCCTGCAGCCCTTGGGGCTTCAGCCGTATCTTTGGGTGGGTAATACCAGCACCATTTTTGGTGTCTGCCAGGCCCCTGTAACAAGGGCTGTGCTGGTGGCAGCATCAGGGGTGCTGGCACACCACAGGGACATGGTGACCCACCACAGCGACAGTGTGGCCAACCATGGTGACGGGGACCTGCCATGGGGACAGGGGAGCCTGCCATGGGGACAGGGGTGCCTGCCCTGACTACAGAGTGGCCCATGGCCCCTGGCCTGATGTCCTGCATCCCACCACAGCAGCGGGCGTGTCCTGGTGTGACCCCGGGGTTCAGCAGTGCAGGGATGCTGCTGTGCCGTGGATGGTGGCGGGATGACATCCTGCCCCTGCCGCAGTGCTGGTGCTCAGGAGCTTTGCAGCTGCCTGCTCCACCACACACAGAGGAAGCGCCAACCACAGTGGGGCTGCTGTGGGGCTGCTGTGGGGCTGGGAGAGGCTGCAACAAGGATCCCTCCCCAGCACCTGAGGAGCCCCTTTGCTCCCTGGCAGCTGCAACCACAGCGAAGGACAAGGAGGGTGAGGACAGGGGGCACCTTGGGTGAGTCCTGGGCTTGAGGAGAGGGAAGGACAGAGATGTGCCTGGGACAGGCTCCCCGGGCCAGGGCATGTCACGGGCAGGAAGCGCTTCCTGCCCCACTCTTGTCTGACAGTGCTGGTCCCAGCCCCAGCTCTGCTCCTGCCTCTCCCCAGAGCTCCCAGCACCAGCGAGGATGGAACCGACCAAGCTCCCACTCACCAAGAGGATGGCTCCTGCTCCCCCCGTTCCTGCCAAGACCAAACCAGCCCTTGTGCTGGCAGCCAAGTAAGGAACACGTGGCTGTGCTGGGGTGTCCAGGGCCACTGCGATGTCACCGTGCCAGCACCATGCTCATGGCTGCCCCTGGTGTGGGGCTGGCAGCTCCCTGGCTGTGCCACTTCACACCTCTGCTGTCCCCAGGCCCAGTGACCCCCAGCCCAGCACCTCAGCTGACGTGGAGTGGGGCAGAGCCGGTGACCCAGGTAGGATGCAGGGGCCGTGCAGGGGCCTGCAGGATTAGCAGGGCCCTGCCGAGCCCCAGGTGCTGATTCCTGTTCTTTCTTTGGCAGATGCCAATGGCTTTGACACCGTGTCAGTTACCACGGCCAGGCTGAGCCACCCCACAGCCACACGGCCACGAGTACCTGGCCAGCGGCCACCCAGCATCATCCTGGGGAATGTGGGGGGTCCCCGTGGGGGGGAGCAGCCCCAGGGGCTGCCCCGTGCTGTTCTCTGTGCCCCTGTCCCCAGCACGGGGCAGGCACCTGTCCCACCATGGAGCACAGAAGGGCTGGAGGTGTTGGAGGGGAGGTCACTGGCCCTGGAGGACCTAAAGGCTGAGGTCCGGACCCTGCACATCCTCGTGGACCTGATGCGAGTCCAGCACCTGTGAGTGGGGATGGGGCTGTCAGGGAGTCCCCAGTGGCTCCTGCTGCTTGTTCCAGCCCCAGCTGAGCCATCCTGGTGTGTTGCAGGCAGGACCTGCAGGGCCTGCGGCAGGAGCTGTGCCAGGAGCGGACTCAGCGCCAAGCGCTGCAGGTGAGTCCCTGGCAGGGGCTGCCTTGTCCTGGGGTCCCCTGTGCCCCCCAACAATCACAGCCTCTCCCCACAGGCGGAGATTGAGCGTGTGAGGAAGGGGCTGCCCTGTTAGCTGGGAGGGCTGCCGTGCCCACCCATGGCATGGGGCAGGTGGGTGGCACATGGTTCCGTGTGCCCCCCCCCGACCTCGCTGCCCCCAGCCTGGTTCTGCACCCGTCAGGTACAAATGCCCACCCCACCCCCAGGCACTGCTCCTTGAAGCATAACAGCCCCCGGACCTACAGAAATTGTTTAAAATAAACTATTTTGGGTACAAAGTGCTGTGTGTGGGTGCTCAGGGCTCTGCTGTTCCCTGCCATGCCCCTGAAGGGCTGGGCTGGTCCTGCCGGGCACAAAGGGAACAAAGGGTCCCACCACGGCACAAGGAGTCCCACAAGGGCCCGTGGCAGGGTTGCGGCAGCGTCTCCTCCTCCTCCTCCCCCTCCTCCCCCTCCTCCCCTTCCCTCTCCTCCTCCTCCACCCCCGCGCAGTTTCCCAGGCCAGCTCCAGTCCCAGCCCCAGCCCGAGCACATCCTGGCCTCCAGCCACTGGAGAACATCTGGAAAACATCTGGATCCTGCTGGCGATGGCGGCCAGGGGGAACCAGCCTGGGAAGGAGCTATTTTTATAAAGCTGCTGGGGAGGGGGCAGTGGGGCCCGGCACCCCGCGGGGCCGGGCTGGGAGTGGGGCAGGATGCGGCTCAGCCCGGCGGGAGCTGCCGCATCCCTGGGGAGCAGCGGCCGGCCCGGAGTCCAGCGGGAACATCCGCCCTGGTCCGGCCGCAGGGCGTTGGGTCACGGCGGGCGGTGCCGGAAAAGACCCGGCTAATTTTAGTGGGGCCGGGAAGGGAATTGGCTCGGGGAGGGGCCGGGACCGTCCCTGTGTCCAGGGCCCCCAAAACGCCGGAGCCGCTACGCTGGGCTCTAGTTCGTGTACAACAGCACCATGTTTGAGGGGCAGGAGCACACGGACGTCCATCCCGGCCCTGCCCCACGGGGTGAAACCCTCGCCGGATCCCAGCAAGGGCTGCCCTGTCCTTGTCCCTGTCCCCGCGTGTCCCGGGGCTGCTTGGCTGGTGCCAGCCGTCGTACCAGTGGCTCAAAGTGCATGGTGTCCCACAGCGGCAAGGGGGAGTCCAGCCCCGGGGGCGCCCGTGACCCCGGGTCTGGC
Source organism: Cyanoderma ruficeps (assembly GCA_008694505.1). NCBI lineage: Eukaryota > Metazoa > Chordata > Aves > Passeriformes > Timaliidae > Cyanoderma > Cyanoderma ruficeps. The sequence goes on along the minus strand of VZDJ01000274.1, from coordinate 3,673,579 downwards.
TCTCTGTGGTGCAGGGACAGCCCAAGGCAGCTCCGCCAGCTCAGGAGCAGCGAGCAGCCCCCCGGTCCTGCTGGTCCCTCCTGGCACGGTGTGGGATGAGCTGTGGGGGAGCAGACACCGTGCCAGGGCGGCTGCCGGGCTCAGTAGTAGTGGACGCGGCCCAGGGTGCCGATGGTGCCGGATCCCAGGATGTCGGGCTGCCCGTTGCGCCAGATCTCGCGGATGATCCGCTCCCGCTCCTCCAGCCGCTGCGCCCGCTCCAGCTCCTCGGCAGACGCGAACACATTCACGGCCAGCGCCCCGTCCCCGGGGCCGTGGCTCTCCAGCGGGATCTCGGTCACCGGCAGCAGCGACTCAGACGCTGCGCGGTCCACGGTGTCCTCTTCGTCCTCGTCCTCGTCGTCGTCCTCGTCGTCCTCGCTGAGGTCGCCGGGGCGCGCCGGGGGCCGCGGGGAGGGCCGGCAGGACAAGCGCAGCACCAGCAGGCACAGGGTGAGCAGCAGCCCGAAGCAGACGCCCAGCACGAAGTAGAGCCCGAAGCTCTCGGGGTTGGCTGCGGGGGGAACGGAGGGGGTGAGGGACCTGCCTGTGCCCGCCGGGGGCCCACGGTGGCCTCCCAGACTCTCTCCCCTGGCTCACCTCGGATGTGGGCGTACGCGGCCATGCTGTTGCTGAGCAGCTCCATGTCCCTCCGGCGACTCTCCATCCTGTGCCTGGCAGTTCTCAGCGGCTCCAGGGATGGCACATGGTTGGCATCTGTGGGACACGGGCTGAGCAACGCTCTATAGGGGACGGGGATCCCCCCTAAGTCCCCTGATCCTTTCAAGGCCGTGCCTGGGTGCACCCAGGGGCTCCGCGCTGAGCTGCAGCTGAGCAGGGGTTTGTGCCTGGGCTGGGCTGCTCCATCCAGGGCTGGAATCCCACAGATGCTGAGCTGGAGCCGTCCCACTCCCACCGCCCTCCGTCCTTCCTGAGGGACCGGGACGGATACGGCTCCTCCTGGACACGGCATCAGGCGGGTCTGTGGCGCCGGGCCAGGCTTTCTGTCCCATGCCCGGCCATGGGATGGGTCACGGGGCAGAGCAGGGTCCCAGCGCCAGGCTGGGGCTGCCGGGAGCCGCAGCTGCCCGTGCTCCTGTGCACACGTGTGCTCCACACACGCTCTTGGGGCAGCGTGTCCCTGTCCCTGTCCCTCACACTGCCCCGGCCCAGCTCCAGCCTTGCCCTTTACCGTGACACGCTGCAGTGCAGGGACAAGGCCAGGCACAGGACAAAGGCCACCAGGACAGGACAGCGGTCAGGAGGAGAGGCAGGACAGTGGGAAGGATGGGCAGCAGGACAGTGGGAAGGATGGGCAGCAGGGCAGTGGGCAGGGCAGGGCGGGGGGAAATTTGGCCCTGGCAGGGGACGAGCTCATTCCCAGAAACAGCTCCAGGGAGCGAGGAATGAGGAAAAAAATGCAGAAAATGTGACACATCAGCAAAACCATCCCGGATGGTCCAGAGCTGAGGGGCCGCGGCACATCCCCGGGCTGGGCAGCCCCTCTAGTGGGACACCCCAAAACAGGGCCAGGAGGGTCCCCAGGAGGGGTGGGTGCCCTCCCCGTGGAGCAGCTGCACGCCCAGCCCCTGCCTTGGCGAGGGGCTGCTGTGGGGCTGGAAGGGCACAGCCCCACCATGGAACCCCAGGGATCCCCGGGGTGCTGATGGGCCAGCCGGGCTGGCTGTAGGGCCTTGCGGGTTCCCAAGCGTCCCCAAGAGCCGAGCCCCGAGCTGCTCAGTGCTGTGTCCCCGAGCATTACACTGTCCCCAAGCCGCCTGCTCTGCATCTTCAACCGCTACGTCCCCGCAGCCCGAGCTCTGTGTCACCGAGCCCTGTGGCCTCAGCCCCCGTGTCCCTGCACTGCACCCGCGTCCCCCAGCCCCGCGTCCCCCAACGCCGGAGCACCTGAGCCGGGAGGGGACCGAGCCTCGACACCCGCCGTGGCCGTCGGGGCTGGGTGGCCGCGGGTGTTGCGGTCCCTCCGGGTGCCCGGTGCGAGCCCCACGCGGTGCCCGGGGCTGGTACTCACCGGGGCGGGAAGGCGGCGGCGGCAGAGCCGCTGCACTTTGGCTGGAACGAGGGAAGAGAGAGCAAGGTCTGTTTAGCATTAACGCTGCAGCAACAGGAAATAGTTCGGAGGCGGCTGGCGGTCAGCGCTCCCGCCGGAGCCAATGGCAGCCCCGGCCGGTGCTGAGCGGGGCGCGGGGCCGGGGCTCGTCCCGCTCCCCCGGGACGCCACGCTCGGCCCTGCAGCGGAACCGCCCCGGAGCGGGGCCACGGGCGGCTCCAGGCCCCGTCCTAGTCTTGTCCAGCACCCGTCCGGCCAGGCCAGGCTTGGCTGGCAGTGCCGGACCCAAGGCAAGCCCTCCGGGCTGGGGGGCTCAGGCCCAGCGGTCGCCATGGGTTTGAGGTTTGGGGACCACGCAGGGTGGCCCTGGCTCAGCCCCACTGCCGAGGTGAGGGACATGCCAGGAAAGGTGGGGCCGGACCTCGGGGACTCGAGGCCCTCCATCCCAGCGCTGTCCCCAGGGGCCACTCCAGGCGGGACGGGGAGGGACAGGCTCAGTGGGGCCGGGGCCTTGGGGCAGGACAGGGCTGGGGGTGCCATGGGGCGCTCAGGGCCGCTGATCTGTCAGCCTGGGCTCCCCCCGACTCCTGTGCATCTCCCACAGCACATCAGGACCCCCAAATCCCCCAATCCACACATCCCTCCCACCCCTTCCCTGTGGGGTCACCGGGCTGTCGTATGAAGTTTTATTGCCGACATGCAGGAGTAGTTCCGATGTAGTACAAAAATAACGTCTTTATACAAATTTTTTTCCACTTTTTTTTTTCTTTTTTTTTTTTTNTTTTCTTTTTTTTTTTTCCTTACAACAGGCTCTGTCCCGACATGGCCCTGTGGGCCCCCCATGCCCCCTGCACCACCCCCTTCCAGTTTGCCTTAGCACAAGTGGATTAACTGGTGCTGCCACTGCAGGATCCTGGTGTGATACAGCCTCAGGGAGTCCCAGAATATTGCTTTTTGCTTTAACATTGGGGAAAACCAGTAAAAATAAACAGGGAACGAGGCAGGAGAGAACCAGAAGGAGAAAGCAGGGCCCTGGTGGGGTGCTCAGGGGATCCCTGCCCTGCTGCTGGTGGCACAGGGGGTGATGGGCCCACGGGACAGACCCACCATCTTCAAAATAAATAAGGCGAAAGAGTTGGGGCTACTGGCTCAGCTGGGGTGGTGCAGGGAGCTGGTCTGTGTTAGTGTTCACGAGGCCCTGCCTGGCCACAGGGCTTCGGCGAGGCACAGGCAGGACGTAATGCCCGACGTGGCCAGGGAGGTTCAGGACCAGCCCCCTGTCCCCACAAAGCCACTGCTGGGGTGGCCCAGCTTAGAGCCTGTCCCCTTCCCCAGCCCGGGGCAAGAAAAGGCAACAACACGCTACAAACATCTGTGACTGGCTCCCTGCCCACGCCCACTGTGCTGCAAGAGCCGGGCCCAGAGAGCAGAGCAGCCCCAAAAAGCAGGGCAGCCCCCCCCAGCTCCAACCCTCCCTGCTCACGGGGCTGGCAGGAGGGGGATGCCAGGGCTGGGAGCAGCCAGGAGCAGGGAAAGAGGCAGCTGAAGAAGGTGCTGCCTTGAGCAGGAGCCCTGGCCAGGGCACCGGGAGCTCTGTGAGCTCTGTGTGAGAACAGTTCATCTGGCAAGACAGGCATCCAGTTCATAAATGAGGCTCAGAAACAATCGTTCCTGTTCTCAGCACAGGCCAAAGCTCTTCCAGTGGCACCAGGTGACAAACCAGGATGTCCTTCCTCTGCCTTGGCATGAGGGCAGAGGCAGCCCCAGCTTTGGGCTGGGATGGCAAGAAAAGCTGGGAACAAATACAGTAGAGACTTCAGCCAGCCCCTCCTATCTCTAGGCGGATTATTTTGGGAAGCTTTTCACATTATAACTCATATATTACATCTGTACCACAACTGAGGGGGAAAACGCTAAATCAGAATTAATGCAACTGTAACTGCACCTGGGATATGCTACTGAAAAATAAGATTAAAATCATAGATCCTTACAAACTAAAGGAATCAGTGAGAGGTGGGAGAGGGGGCAGGGGCCCTGGCGGGCCAAGTCCTGTGAAATCTTTGAACTGGGGACAGGATCTGACCCCTGCAGGTGGCTCTGCCCCGACGACTCCTCAACTCCTGCCTGAGGCGGTGGCCGGGCTCTCCGGTCACAGCGGTGGCCACACAGGACTGGTCAGCATGGTCAGACCAGGTGGCACGTAAGGACAGAAACAGATTTGATGCAGACGAAGGGAAGTGGTAGGTTTCAAGAAATTCTGCCTTTCGAGAAACCCTGATAAATCCAAGCTTATTCAAACCACACGGAGCGGGCGCCACGGGCCGGCTCCGCGCTGCACGGCCACAGCTCTGTGCCAGCAGCTTCACCCTTGGAAGTCTCCTCCTTTCCCACGGGTTTGCTCGATCCAGAGAACAGCATGGTTAAAAAGACAAGAGAGGTAGATTACAGTCATGATTAAAAGCAGATTAGTCATCTAGGCTTCGATTTAAAAAAAAAAAACAGATTCCAGAAGATGCCAAGAGGTTGCTGCTTCCAAAACTAGCTTTTCCGAAAGTCTTCTCCCTCCGGAGCGGGTGTGAGTGCGTGTCCCTGGACAGAGCTTGGGATTGCTACATTATTCCCCGTCGTGGGACACCGGTATTGCTGTAGGCTGGAGCAGGCGAGGTGAGGGCAGACTGCAGGGTGGTGCTCGTGCTCTGGGGGCGTGGGAAGCTACTTCCGGAGGTACCTCTGGGCCAGGATGGCCGCGTCCAAAGGGTTCATGGGCTGCGCGTCGTGGCCCAGGCGCCGCACCGGCGGGATGTTCCCGAACTGCCGCTTCTGCAGGAAGCTCTTGGCCTCATGCAAGGTGTTCTTCTCCTCAGCCAAGAGCAGCTGCTGCCTCATGTAGTTCTCGAATTCGTACTGGGAGCACTCCTCTGTCACCTTCACCTGCAGAGACCGACCTGTCAGAGCCACACCTGGCAGCCCCACGGCTCCTCTGATGGGATAACTGGGGTCTTAATGCAGGAAGTGGACCTGCTGCTGGCATGCAGGCAGGGCTCCTTGTGAGCTAGCAGTGCCACCAGGACACAGCTCTGGCCACCACAGCAGCTCTGTCCTGACATGGCTCCTCTCAGCACTGTGAGGCTGCAGCTGCCTGACCCCTGTCCCTGTGGCACCACCACAGATCCTGCACGGCCGTCCCCGGGCAGCCAGGCCATGGCCGGCACTTTGAGCATGAAAGGTACCGGCAGGAAAACAGGATGTTTGCTCCCATGGCAGAGCTCACTGGGAGCCAGAGCCAACACTGCTGCCTCCTCCCAGCATTCCCAGCTGTGTGTGAGGGAGTGAGCGCTGCTGGGAGCCGAGTGAGCTGCTCTCATCAGCTCCGGGGCCGAGCTCACTTCCTGGCAGCTCAGCCAGCTGGATGTGCCTCTCGGTCCCAGCAGCATCGGCCTTTCCTTCCGCTGCACAACGTGAGGCTGTGTCCTCCCCGCCCTCCCCTTCCCAGCTCGGGGACACAACGGGTGTCATCACAGACAGACTGGCACAGCAGCACAGAAAAAGCAGTTGTGTGGAAAGCAGGAAAAACCTACCTCCTGGGGGTTTTCAGGATTAGCCACTTGGTCATCTATGTCCGGCACCACTTGCAAAGGGCCGCTCAGCGAGGACATGGACTGCCTGGAGGAGAGCACAGCACTGGGATCCAGAGCATGGCACTGGTTCACCCACCCTCACTCAGCCCCAGAGTGATCCCACTGGGATGGCCATGGCTGCCACAAGCATTTGCACAGGCCTCTCCAGCAGTATCCATCAGCACACTGTGGTGTGGACATGCAGGATTTAAAGGCTTACTGCAGTTCCCAGAGCCTCCTCTGGCGAGATGAGCCGGCCACAGCTGGAACAACACAGCCTGTGGCCAGAGACAGCGTGTCCTGTCTCTCCCCTTGCACATACCAGGACGCTATGATGGAGCTGAGGGAATCCAGCACTTCAGAAGCCGTCAGCCGCTGCTGCGGGTCCAGGACCAGCAGTTTCCGGATCAAGCATACAGTGTTTTCTGAGACCCGGCCATCCCTGGGAGACACAACACGTGGTGAGCCTGGGGTGGGCACAGTGGTGGCAGGACGGACATGCTGGGAGCACAGGTCAGGAGCTACAGGAGCCACCGCAGCTCTGAGCCTGCCTCACCTTGCCACAAGCTGGCCCAGCCCTGCTCCCGCTTCCTGGTGCCTACTGCACACAGCCTGTTGTCAATACTGCTGTGACCTTTGGGGTGCTGAGGGGAGCCCCTCCAGCTCCAGCTGGCCCAGTAAAGCCCAGTAATCCCCCCGTGGCCAGGCGGGAAGGGCAGGCTGTACTCACTCGGGGATGGTGTACTCGGCAGCCTTGATTTTGCGGAAGAGCTCCTGAGGTATGCTGTCGTAGAAGGGGAACTGGCCGTAGAGCATGGTGAAGAGCACCACCCCCAAAGCCCACATGTCGCTGGGCTTCCCACGGTAGGGCCGGCCTGCGGGGAGAGGGCACACACAGCCTGAAAATCCTGGACAGCACAGCCTTGGCAACCCCTCTCACCTCCCACAGCAGAGGTGCTGAGTAACCCCCACATGGGACCCTTTTTCTAAGCGTTAACCAAAACAATTAAGGCTTCCCAATTAATGACACCGAAACTCTTTCCAAGCTGCATCCTCTGCGAATGAGCAAATTGTCCATCTCCACAAAAGTGTCCTCCTGTTCCCTATGGAGCAGGAATATCCCTGCTGTGAACCAAGGGCATCAGGCAGTTGGAACTGCTGTGCTGGAGCTCCCAGGTCAGTGTCCCTTGCACAGAGCGACCCAGCTTGCAAGTCTGGGTCAAGGGAGAAGGAATTCAAGGACCAGGGAGCACAGGGCAGGAGGAGGCAGGAAAGAAGCCCAGGAAGGATATGGCTGAGCCCATGCCGAAGGATCTCTCACTGTGGGAGGGATCTAGCACACAGCCACTGAAGCCAGATGTAAAGCCACAGAGTGTGCAGGAAGGTGCTTTCCTGCACAAAGACATTTAGACAAAGATACAAGACAAACCCTAACCCAAGGCTGCTGCAGCCCCAGGATTCACCTGATGGAAATGCTGCTTCTAAGCCCCTTTGGTCACAATAGTCAGCACTCAGCAGCATGGACAGGGTCACAAAACCAAACCCCAGTGCTACAGCACAGCACAGGACTCAGGGAGAGACTTCCTCTGACTCACACAGTGAGTCACTGCTGCAGCATTTGGTATTTGTACTAATTATTCTTTGCTTTATATGCTCAGAAAAAGGCACCTCTCCCTCCTCCTCCAACTTTTCCTGCTGTGACATTTCAGCAGCCATCCCTCAGCAGAGACAGCTTCTCCTGGAGACCCACAACAATGATTAATTCCTCAGGCGTTCCAGCTTCCCCCTGCACAGGAGCACCGGCAATACAGAGGGATGCACCAAGCCTGAAGGTGGTGGTGACGCCTGGAATGTCCTCAAGTAACTTCCCCCTTGATACTTGGAGGGGAACTGCAGACTGAGCAATTCTGAAAGAGCATTTTGGAGAGCACAGGATGGGCCCCACGGGAAGGGCTGTTGGCAGACACTGGAGCTGGGGTGCAGCACAATGGCAGTGAGAGCCAGGCTGGGCAGAGCGGGAAGAGTCCTGAGCTAAGGCTGTGCCTTGCAGGGTCTCAAGCAGCCTCAGCTGTCAGAGATCAGCCAAGACAGCCTGTGCAGTGCCCCATGGCCAGTTACACCACAAGAGAGCCCTTAGAAGAAACATGAGAAGGTAGCTGGAGGCCTGGATAGATCAGCACCCCAGAGTAGAAAGGACCAGCCCCTTGTAGCCTTCTTCAGCCACTTGAGCCACGACTGCTCCAAGCTCCTGCAGAGCAGTTGGCTTCTATCATCCATCTGGTCACAAGGCCCTCAGGATATCCTGCAGAACAGGAAAGGCTTGCAAAAACCCCAGGATCCACCTCCTTGCCTGCCTTTGCTCCCTTCCTGGCCGGGAGGGAAGCGCCTCAAACCTGCCTGGCAGATCACGATGGAAAGAGCTCGGCTACATTTACTGCTGCTGCCTGCAAACCTGACAAAAAACCTCCTGAGGGGAGTCCACTGGGGCTGGATCTTCCAGGACTGGCTCCCCCTGAGGGCATTTCTGCAATACAGTTGCTTGGGATACCAGGAACAAGTAACTCATGTGTTAATGCCTGATATCTGGATCTACAAGAGGGAGAGGCTTTGTATGCACAGTCCCACCTGTACATGCACCCTTCAACACCAATCTGGCTCACCAGCATGAGAAGAAAAAAAACCCCAAATTATGCCTGGGTCACTATACTGACAACCAGGACCACCCCTGCCTGCTCAAAGGCTGGTACAGGAGCACAGAATCACTGGGTTGGAAGAGACCTTCAAGATCATCAAGTCCAACCCAGCCCTAACACTTCAACCAAACCATGGCACCAAGTGCCACATCCTGTCTTTCTTTAAACACAACCAGGGATGGTGACTCCACCACCTCCCTGGGCATATCATTCCAGTACTTTATCACCCTTTCTGTAAAAAACTTGTTCCTGATATCCAACCTGTATTTCCTTTGGCACAGCCTGAGGCTGTGTCCTCTCGTTCTGTCAGTGCTGCCTGGAGAGAGAGACCAACCCCACCTGAGCACAGCCACCTCTCAGGGGGTTGTAGAGAGTGATGAGGTCACCCCTGAGTCTCCTTTTCTCCAGGCTAAACAACCCCAGCTCCCTCAGTTGCTCCTCACAGGGTTTGTGTTCCAAGCCCCTCACCAGCCTCGTTGCCTCCTCTGGATGCGCTCAAGTGTCTCAATGTCCTTCCTAAACTGAGGGGTCAGAACTGGACACAGCACCTGAGGTACGGCCTCACCAGTGCCAAGTACAGGGGCAGAATGACCTCCCTGCTCCTGCTGGCCACACTACTCCTGATCCAGGCCAGGTATCATTGGCATTCTTGGCCACCAGGGCATACTGCTGGCTCATGTTCTGCCGTCTGTCCATCAGTGCCCCGGATCCCTTTCTGCCTGGGCACTGTCCAGCCACACCATCCCCAGCCTAGACCATTGCAGGGGGTTATTGTGGCCAAAACGCAGGACTCAGCACCTGGACTTATTAAACTTCATCTTATTGGAGTCTACCCATCCATCCAACCTTTCCAGGTCTCTCTGCAGAGCCCTCCTACCTTCCAAAAGATTGACACACGCTCCCAGCTTAGTGTCATCTGCAAATTCATTAATGAAAGACTCAATATCCTCATCCGTGTCGTCAATAAAAATATTGAACAGAGCTGGCCCCAGCACAGACCCCTGAGGGACACCACTGGTGACTGTCCCCAGCTGGATGCAGCACCATTCACCACCACTCTGGGCCATGCAGCCAGTTCCTAACCCAGCAGAGAGTGCTCCTGTCCAGGCCCCAGGCTGCCAGCTTTTCCCAGAATGTGCTGTGGGAGACAGTGTCAAAGATTTTGCTGAAGTTTAATTAGACAACATCCACAGCCCTTCCTGCATCCACCAGGTGGTCACCTGGTCATAAAAGGAGACCAGGTTGGTCAAATACAACCTTCCCCTTTGGCTGGGTCTGACACCCTGGCCATCCTGTAGGTCCTGAGTGATGACACTCAGTATAAACTGCTCCATGACCTTATCAGGGACTGAGGTCAGGCTGACTGGTCTGTGATTACCAGGATCCTCCTTCCCACCCTTTTTGTGAATGGGTGTTACATTGGCTAGCTTCCAGTCATCTGGAACCTCACCAGTGAGCCAGGAGTGATGGTAAATGATGGAGAGCAGCTTCACAAGCTCATCTGCCACTCCCTCATCACCCTGGGATGGATCCCATCTGGGCCCAGAGATTTATGAACAGAGCAGAGATGAAAGCTCATGGAGAGAAACCTCCTGAAGCAACTGGACAGAAAGCACAGCTGTTCCTGATGGTCCCATGCACTGGGAACAGTTAAAGGCAGGAGGACACCAGGGAAAGCTGCTCAGTGCTGGAGCCAGACTCTGCTCAAAGCCCCTGCTGGAGACAAGGCACAGGCCAGGCTGCTGGAGGGGAAATCCAGCCCAGACTGCTCTGGCCTGCTGTCATCATTCCTTTAATTTTAAGTCACTCCTCTCTGTTGGTCCAGAAGCTGCCCAGAGGGTCACTAATTCCCTCCTGAAAGTGAGCAGCAGCTGGAGGAACTGATGCTCTTAGTGCACGGCTGGAACACTGACATCCTGGTGGGATCTGGACTGGCTGCTCCTCGGGCCCAGGGTTTTACCTGCAGCTTAAGGGAAGCCTCAGGAACTGAATTCTGACACTGGAAACAGAACATGTCTGCAGTCAGACTCATTTGGGAACAGCCAGATTTGAATTAGCTTTCAAGTTCAGACAAGCCTTAAGAAAAAAGTCAAGCTCCCTCCTCCCCTCCAACTTTCCCAGCTGGAAAACCAGACCAAGTCTCCTAACTGGACTTCAATTAGGAGGCTCTGATGGAGGAACATTGGGGAACACAACAGGCGGCTTTATTTATTGTCAGGAGGCACAAATGAGTGTGGAGGGGAATTCCTACCGCTGAGCACGTCGGGGCTGATGTAGGCAGGGCTCCCACGCTGGTCCTTCAGCAGGTCATCCTCACTCACCAGGTGCTTCCCCAGGCAGAAGTTGGTGATGGTGATCCTGTGAGTCCTGGGGAGAAGCACAAGGTGTCAGGGAACACAGACCATGCAGCACAGGCAGCAAGCTGACTCCAGAACAGGGACTGTGCCTGCCTGTGGGGCTTTCTGGGGAGCTTGAGGTGCTGGGAGAAGACACAGAGAGCTGTAAAACGAACTTCATGCCAAAGGGGAGCCTGCCAGCAAGGCTTGCAAGGCACTCACAGGGGCAGTAAAAGGGTCAGTGACAGCTGTGACAATGTCTGGGTGGCCTGTGTCAGTGTGGCTGTAAGCACAGGGTGTACCTGGCTCATCCTGCAGCCACACAGGTGCCTTGTCCAGTCTCCCAGGAGCATCCCAGTCTGCAGCACCAGAGCTGCAGGACCTGCCTCAGGTGCTGCCTGACCACTGGAGGCCATGAGTGTCAACAAAGCTGAGGTTTATTTTTGCTGCTGATTCTGCCCTGCACCTCCCAGCTGCCATCTTCTCCACACAGATTTTTCTGGGAGCTAAGGGAAAACACCCTGTGGAAGCTGCCCCATGCCTGGCCCCCAAGCACTGAGTGTTTATAGACATCAAGAGGAGCTGCAGGAGTTGTGATCAGACTCAGCACAACCCTGTCTGTGTCACTCAAGAGTCCCACATGGGAGAAGTTCCACCTGATCCACAGGACTGCTCCCCACACACAGATGTGCACAACACAAAGCCTGATCAACACCCAAAAACCTCACACCGAAAAGGGAGAGCTGCAGGTACACAAATTTTCTTTATTAGTTCATCCCTACTTCCCTATGGTACTGCCAGCTCCCATTAACGATTTTTTCAGTGAAAGTGAGCTAATTACAAAACTATTGTTCCATTAATCTTCCCTGTCATTCAGATAATTTGGATTTTAACTTATAATGTAAAGGTGTGAGTACAAAAACACTGCCTGGAAGATTTCTTGAAAAGTATTTCACAACTAGAGCCTGAGAGAACGGATTAAGTCAGTCACAATAATCAGGAAACATTTCCAGCCAGTCTCACAGACAAATGAAATAGAACCAAGTGTGGGTTGGCCATGGAGAGCTGGTTATTAAAACAGACAGACTTGTGTTTAAGAAGTGTTAGCTTCAACTGTCAGCAGGCTTCCCTGGCTGAATAACAAGCTGCAGGATTTGTTAAGGATTTAAAAGACTAAGTGTTCTGTAGGACATTAAAATGTTCAAGGTTGCTTGGTTCCATTTAGTCCCTGAAATTTGATCTAATATCTGCAATCACCCAACTCCTCCTTGCACTGGCTAATGGGGAAACCTGAGAGGCTTTAATGTCTGTGGGGAAGGAGGTGTGAGGGAGCCCCAGGTGGGACGTGCCTGCCAGGCCCTTGCAGTGGCACATTGTTACCTTCATTCCCTGCCGTGAGAAGGGACCTGGCTCTTTGTGAGCAGAACAAACGGTTCTGCTCAGCCCCACCGGCTGCTGCTCTCCATGGAGATGGTTCTTACGCCTCTCCCACCCTTCCCCGTGACTCACTGCTGCACAGGCTGCAGCTTCCCCTCACCAACGCTGAGTAAAAAGCAAAAGCAGAGATGTAACACGAAGAGTGACTCTTGGCAAGTGTGTTCAAAGCTTCAAATACCTCGCCCTCCAGCTAGTGGGGCCCTGGGTGTAGCCCCATCAGTGGGGTGCTCCCCTGCACTCAGTGTCCAGAAAAGAAGGGAAGTTCTGCATGAATCCTTTAAAGCGCCAACCTTGGTCTGCCTCTTCCAGCAAGGAGGAGAATCAAAGCAGCAAGCAGAAGAGATTTATCTTACAGCAGCTCTACAGAAACAACTTGAAACAACTTAGAGGTGGCCCTGAGAAGCAGCAGCTGCTGCGTGTGTGTGTGTGTGGGGGGAACCAAGAAGTTCAAGCTCTGTAGATAAAACCCGTTTTCTTTCAGTGTTAGGGAGGAGAAAGCAGCAAGCTGTGAACCCAGCAAACCTGCAAGCTTTGTAGACTCAAAGCCTGCAGAACTCCAGCCTTCCCGCTTTTTATTCATTCCACAGAAACCCAGACAGTGTGAAAAGGATGAATTCCACTCATTCTTCAAGTTAGAGCAAAATATTTAGTCAGTAATGTAATCCTGGAGGAGAGAGCAGAGGATCTGAACTAGGCTGCCAGCTAAAGAACACAGACCCCAAGGCACTGAGCAGCTCCAAAGAGCCACCAAGCACAGCCAGGCCACTACACCCTGCCCTGAGTTCCTGCTGAGCTCCTGCCCCTCTCTGGGCTGGTCCCTCCAGGTCTGCACCAGCATCCAGCACCTGCCAGGCTCCAGAGGCTGGTGTCAAACCACCAACGGGACAAGGGAGGCATTTCATACACAAATACACACTGGACAGAAGTGCTTTTGTTTAGATAAGTCAATATTTCACTGCTAGCAAAAACACAGCAGTGCAGCAGTCAGATCTAACACTGCTGTGATTGTAGGACAGCCAGCAGGGCTGGGAATGCCTTCAGCATGATGGAGGGTGAATGATGGGAACAGAACCAACCACCGTGGGTTTCTGGTTCTTTTTAATATATATACAATCAGTACTTCTCTTGCAGGTTACTAAATTACTATAAAATTCTGTTTTCAGCAGTTAGGATCCAAAAGGAAGTCCTGACAAGGGGCCACTAACCTGGGTGGGAAAAGTGAAATACCTAGTGGGGGTTAAATTAGGTTTTGGAGATTAATTTATATAACTTTGGGCTATTTTGTGGTTTTGCACAGCCTGCTTTCCTTTCCCTCACCCTCCTGCAACAAGAGCACTCAACAAGTGCTGCCTTTGGCTGTATTTGTATTAGAAATCTGCTTCAAGGAAGAAACAAGACTACTGCCAGGCCAGCAGCTCTCCAGCACACTTACCTTTTGTTTAGCACCATGTTTCCTAGTTTCAAGTCTCTGTGCACAATATTTTTCTGTAAAAAATACAGGAGTATTACATGAGCAAAAGCCTATTTGTTTTAGAAGTATAGATTTCATACTTGCACAAGAGCACTAAAAAGAAATCGTGGCATCTGCACTCTCTGAAATAATCCAGGTCAAGGTTTCAGGTCAGGTTTCACCCTGAGTACTCTGTGCCCTTCGCTTCTGATTGTGATCAGGACAGAACAAGCAAATTTGCCACCCTGAACACAAAGACAGACTTAGTGCACCTAAGAGACCTGAAACTGAAGAGCCCAGCCTTGGTTAGAGTGATCTGATGAGCATTCCTTTACCAGACCCACGCTGCAGTGCCCTGCCAAGGCAGGACACGTGTCCCGTGTCACAGGGGAATGAGTCGAACAGCAGCAGAATCCATTTTTATTACAACAGTTTCTAGTTCATTGATCTCAGAACTTGTAGCTCGAGGTTCTGATCTCCAGTCGATTCTTACACTGTGATTTATTTTGCTTTGCAACGAAACAGTTTCTGTTTCCTGTCTTTGATCAGGCTCTGCTCTCCTCTTTGACTGCCCCTGTCTGAGGTTTACACACTGTGGTTCACCTGACCTGCCTTCAGCCCAGCTGGCCCCTCTCCACAGCCCACAAACACCACATTACCATCCAGATACGTGAGGAGCAGGGAGGGAAGGGAATGCACTTTAGGGCTTGGGGCACGAGGTTTTCTGGAGAACACTGTCAACCTCCATGCCCTGTAAACTGCCCACTGCCTGCCCCACGAAGTTTTCAAGCACCTACTATTCTCATGTGGGAAACTCTGCCTCCCAGCACTGGAAGGGAGCTCTCTTTCCAAGCTCTCACCTTGTGTAATGCTTCTACCACTCGTACCACGTCATAAAATATCACCACAGTCTCCCGCTCGCTGAGTCTCTTCTCTTTAATGACATAATGCTGCAGATTGATCAGATCTGCTGTTTTGTCACTGAAATCGTGAGCACAGAGACAGTCCAACACCAGGCAAATGCGCTTCTTCATCTTCCTGACCATCCTGTTGGCTTCAAGATCTTCTATGATTTCACAAGCTCGGTCCTGCGGGGAGGCAAACACAGCAGCAACCCCTCAGGAAAGCTCCAGGGTACTGCACAGAGCCTGGCAGAATAAATAACTGGATAACTGGGGGGTGTTCTCAAAATAAGCAAATGCAATCACAGTGCTTGGTCTTTGTCCTGAGATAGGATTTCAAAAAGATACAGGAGCTCTACTTATAGAATCACAGAATCCCAGACTGGTTTGGGTTGGAAGGAACCTTAAGTTTCATCTCATTCCATCCCCTGCCATGGGCAGGGACACCTTTCAGTATTCCAGATTACTCCAAGCCCTGTCCAAGCTGGCCTTGAACACTTCCAGGGATGGGGCAGCCACAGCTTCTCTGGGTAACCTGTGCCAGGGCCTCCCACCCTCACTGGGAAGAACTTTTCCTAGGAGGAGGAGGAGTGCAGAAGTGCAGAGGAAATCTCTGCTGTGTGGCTCTGTGTTCATGTCAGCACTGATGCTCTCTACACACACAGAGACCTGGAGCTGAACCCTGGACAGCTCTGAAGTGGAGCAGCCTGTGGGAACAGAGGGATCCAACACACCATTCATAAGAAGAACAGAAATCTCAAAGCACAATTAGCAGCTCTTCCGTGACAGTAAACAAGACACAGCTGAATTGGACATTTGGCTTATTAAAGATTTAGTACAGATGGTTTCAAGTGAAAAGTGTGTTGGCAAAATGTAACCAGCGAGTCAGGCAATACCAACACCCAAAGCAGTAACTGCTATCAGCCCCTCACATCAGTGAACAGCCCTAAAGTCACCAACAGCAACACAATCCACTCACACAAAATCTGACCAGCACAGTGACTGGTTTGACTTGCTGAAACAGTTTCTTGGCTATTTGTCCCCTCTTACAAGTTACAAACAGTACAGAGACCAGAAAGAACAAATTTAATTCTAAAAGGTGCTAATTAACTTGCCAATGAAATAGCTGTTGTTCTGTTTGAAGGGGGACTGCTGAGTGGCTGTCCTGTCTGTGAATGTTCTCACATTTCCCAAAATCCTACTGTACTCTCCAGAGCTCCTGTTTAAACAGCAGTGGTTAACCTCAGAGCGCTGAAACTTGGACACACAAGAGCAGGGTCAGCACAAACTGTACATTAAACAAAAGCAGCTCAATCCATCAGCAATCCTTGGCATTGCCCCAGCCTGGATGGCGACCAAGTGTACCTGGAAGAGCCCGTGATGATGGACCACTCCTTCCTGGTTGTGGAGCAGGGAAAGAAGAGAATACTCCGTGTGCAGCAGCATCTTGCCCTGTCGCTCCTCCTGGGTTTCTATTCCTTTATCACCTCTTTCTTCTAAGGTGAGAATCTTCAGGAAAAGGGAAAACGCCTTTACAGCTCCCAGAGGCACACAAATGCCCCCAAGTCCTCTCTCATTTTTGGCATTCCCGTGTGTTTAACTGCTCTGATGGCTGTATCCTTGCCACAGGCCTGTCTGAACTCAGCACCAACCGTGCAGAATGCACAGCAGCAGCTTCATTACCACGGAAAGGTGGCTGTTTGCAAACACCCCAGTATGTCTGCAATAACTCCCTCCTGGAGCTGCCCCATGCAGGTACAGATCCAAGGGCTCTGGGAGAGCAGCACAGCAGCAGAGGCCTCATCTCAGGGCTGATCTGGGCACAGATCTTTGCCTGGCAATGCTGCCCTGCCAGGGGGGAGCTGCAGCAGCCGTGTCCCACTGCACTGGTTCAGCCCACACCACTCACTCACTGCCCAAGAGCTGGAGAGCCCTGAAGGTCTGGGAGCGTGCAGTTCGCTTACCTTCAGCTGATAAAAGTCATCTGTCCCGTCCTTTCTTGCCAAACACTGAACAATACTAGGCACAGGGGAGTTACCTAAACGTGGACCTACAGCACAAAGCAGAAACAGGCTTGTTTTCCCTCCAGCAGCAGTGACTAACCCGGGTTACATCAGCTGTCACCAGTTATGTTTGCTTGCACCAAGTTCCCTTTTTTGCATGAGCTTGAGTGCATTTTCACAAATCTAAAGCCAAAAAAAAAAAGGGTCTTGAACTCTGAAACCTTTTGGGATAATGTTTCATTTGTTCCCTGGAGAAACATTTATCAAAGCCCACACATGGCCCAGCTGTTTGCAGAAATCCCAATTTCTGCATGCCTGAACCACACAGCTATTACATTCACAGCAACACCCATGGCAACTGTTACTGCCACACCTGGGAACACAGCTGCCACCTCTGCAGGGACGGCTCAGGGGTGCCCAAACCAGCCCTGATTTCAAGTTAACATACAGTCTTCACTCCTCACTTTAAATCAGTCAGCTTCAATTGATTTTTCATTGGTTTCCAGTGTGAAATCTATGATTTTTGACAGTTCTGAACCAACAACTATTTGAGCAACTCTCCAGAGCTGGCAGAGTGGCCTTGCCTTGGTACACACCACTTTGAGTGACCACTCATTAATTATTAAGTTGCCCCCACGCTGATGTGACAATACATTCCAGGCCAACAGGGCTGAACATCTCCCCATAGCTCTAATCAAAAAAAACCACCAATGAATTCAGTATTTAACAAAGTTTAAGAACAGAGTTCAAAAAATAAAACAAAGCCCAACAAAAAAAAACCCCCAAGGGGGTAAAATCAAGATATCTTATTTCTCTCCCAAGCCCTGCCTGCCTTGCTGCATTGGCATCCCATGTCTCCTCAGCTTGGCAGGAATTCCCAGGCTGCTGCTTTCCACATCCAGCGACCTCCACTCTCAGCTAAGTTACACAACTGCTTCCCCTGATTCCAAAGTGCCTTTTGCTTTCAGTTTTGCCACCAGCAGCCACCCTGCCAGCTGCAGAGCCCCCGTCCCTGCTTACCCAGGATGAAAGGACCCGCTCTCTTGGCGTTATTCCCAGAAATCCCCGCGCACAGAGCCTTTGCTTTAGCGGATGTTTCCCCGGCTCCTCTGTCCGATGCTCGCCGCTTCATCCTTGGCTCTTGAGAGAGAAGAGAGATCACATCTGATCAGCCACCGAGTTATTTTTCTCCTGTTATCCCTGATTTCTGCTGGAAGGCTCTCACCTACGGATGCACTGGTGGCTCTGCCTACTTGTGTGTCTACACACAGCCCTGGTTCCATGCTGACAGACCAGGGGTGGGCTGCAGACTCAGAGCAGCTCTCCAGGCATAAATCAGCCTCGTTATTCAGGGCAACATTTCCTACGACAGTTGTTTGGGAGACATAGTGGGAACAAGTCAAGATAATTAAAGCTTGTTTTACAGCAAAAACAAGTTTGCAAATTAACATATTCCAAAAGCTCTGAAAGAAGATGCCCAAGTTAGCCCTGTGTATGGGTGTCTGCTGCTGCTGCAGCCTTTTGGGAGTTCCTCCACAGAGGATCCACACGAGGAATTGCAGCCACCCACTGAGTCCCTCAGAGGCTCCAGTCTGTTCCTCGAACAGCCAAGAATGCACAAAACTGACCACAAAAATTAGTATCTTCCACCTTTCCCAACAAGGGCATAGAAAACAAGCACAATGGTTATTGTGAGATTGAGTTCACAATGTTTTTTCAAAAATGTATTTTTAGACTTGAAAAAAGTCCCTTTTCTCTTTGTGCTTCTTTAGGCTCTGATCTTATTACATCTCAATCTACCTACACCCAATGCAGCTGGAATTTGGAGTCCAGCACATAAAACCCTGTCACCTGAGCCTCCATGTGCAGGAATCAATGCTGTGCTTAGAACTAACACACTACTAAATGTTCCAATGGACATTCCAGCAAAAGGCAACACTGGTGACAACGTGTATTTTCCTGCACAACCGCTATGGACAAAAAAAATCTGATCTATTAAATGTGAATCTCATGGTTTGCATCCAGGAATTTATCCAAGGTCCACACATCACTACTATTAAGCACCAACAACTAAAAACTCAACTACCTCTTCCTTATTCAGGCAGTGCAGAAATTCTGATTTCCAACGTCCATTTTCTGCTGCTCGGAAATCTGAAAATAATTTGCACAGCCAAGACTTGAAGGGCCAAATAAATTCAAGGTTTATGACTAAAACTTTTCCTTTTTTAAAGAAAAGTCTTGTCTCAGTTTAGCTGGAAAAGCATCTCTCAGGTGAGCTGCGGGGTGTGGTGTGAGCTCTCCACATCCATCAGCTCCAGCCAATAGAAGCTTTGCTCCCAGTACAGCTCCTCTTCATCTCTAGATTTTGGAAAACGGCTTCAAAGACTTTTGTAAACATCTACACATTCAATGTCTGTGCCCTCACTGGGGGGTAGGTGAGAAGAGGAACCAGGCACAGCTCCATTTCCTTACTCAAACCCAATCCCAGGAGTTCTTCCCTACAAGGTTACTACAACAGACAGGGGAAAATACTTTCTGGGTTGCACATATTTGCTTTGGAAGATCCCGGGTGTTTCACCACGTAAGAGATTGATAAATCACCTCCCTGTGAGTGAAGTTCACCCTCTGGCAGTCCCACGCTTTCTGTGGACACAGGCTGATGTCACTGCATTGATTCATCCAGCAGCACCTGTCCAGGACCAGCGACAGCCAGGAGATGAAGGGAGGAGTCTTGCAGCAGACTTTGCAACCCTGCACTCCTGACTCCCAGCACCTTCACACCTCCACAGAGCAGCGTCACCATCCAAGTGAGCTGAACAGGACACAGTTCTGACCCCCATGTGCTCCTTGCTCTGCTCATTCTGCATCCCTGACCCAACATCCTTATGAACTCCTCCCCTCCTTGTACATCACCACCTCTGCTGGAAACCTGTGAGTAACATTTCCTCTGGAGAAACCCCCTGCACAGGAACTCTGAGACAAACCCATTGTGCAATCCGGGCTGGAAGGGCTTGCTGGTGCAAATGGTGTTACTGTAATCAAAACAATCTGAGGACTCACGTAGTTCAGCATCAACTGTATTGTTACTCTTCTTCCAAACTAGGTTTTCCAACGTCTCAGGAGGCAGGAGTCATCACCTTGGAGAAGGCTGGATGGGCAAAAGGTCGAGGACTCTGTAATGTGAAACGAGATACACTTGATGCTGCAGTTCTGGATTATTCTGATTATGATAACACAGGATGCACTGAACCTTTACAACCCCAAACACCTCTGTTTGTTTGGGCTCAGAAAAGGATCGAAGCTCCTGGAGAGAGAATAAAAGGGCTCTGGAAGTTCAGTCCCTGCACTGCAGGACAAACTCCCATGTCACCCATCTCCAAAGTGATGCAGGACAGACCTTTGGAGCAGGGACAAACAAAGGCTTCACTTCAATCCCCGCCATGCTGCACCTGCTTGGGCCTAACAGCATCTCAAACACCTGACTGAGCACCAAGAGACTCCTTGTCACCACCAGCAGCTCACTACCACACTAGGACTTATCAGAGTTCAGGTCAGACCAGTATCTGATATCACTGTCCCCAGGATGGAGTGGCTTAAACATGGGTTTGTCCTGGTCCCTTGCAGAGATGTAGGAGGCTTTCTCTTAAGACTGATCCTGCTGATGTTAAAATGATTTTTTTTTCTTTTCTGTCTTAAGAGCTGTAAAGTCCCACCTGTTTGTGGGTAGCTGCATCCCTTCCCCCAAAATCCAAACTGAATCAAACCACCCTCCTCCCCTGTCCTGCCATTGGAACAAAAATGGTCCCTCACGCAGACAAAGTTACAAGTCCAGCACAAAAATTAATATTTAATTTTGATGTGACACATGGGATTTATCAAACATCTCACTGGAGAAGCCAGTCTAAAGCCTCTCACTGTACTAGCTATGGCTTTAATAGAATTATGAATCAATTAATTTGGAGACCTAAATGCAATGTCTTTTAATTATGTAGCTTAAGGAAATTGTTTAATTCCTGAATTACTGCATCTCCCAGTGCCCAGTGTAACAATAATGGAAAACATGAGATGAGGAAACTGCCCTTTTCATCCCAGAATAAGCAACAAGCAGGTCCTGCAGTCCAGCAGCCACAGCTTGGAGCTGGAAAAGGCACCTTTGGGGTATGAGCAGGATTACTCAGCAGCACAGAAACCACTCATGGCTCCAGAGCAGTTGATCCAGCCCCCACTGCACTTTCAGGGGGTTTCTCTTGCACCAAGGGCACAACACGAGCTCAGTGGGGGTTACAGCTCTTGTGTGAGGACTGAGAACCCCAAAATGCTCGACCCCGCTGCTGTGATGAGCTGATTGTGGTGAATAAGGCAACGGATGAGCTGGGAACCAGCAGCAGGTGACAGAGCCCAAGAGCACCTGCTGGAAGTTCAGGACTGCTGAGAAGAAGCTCCTTCAAGGAGCTCACACCATTCCAGGGACCTGCCTCTGGAGTCCACAGATGGGGATATCCCACCACCCACTGCAGCAGCGTTCCTGCCCAGCGTTCCCTCCTGAAGCCAAAAGCTGCAGCAGTTGGGATGAAGCTGGAGAGGTGCTCCACAGGTCTTTGTCCCTCTCTGTGCAGCCTTTGTGTTTGCAAAAATGAAGGTAAAAAATGGAATCACATGAGCAGCATCAGGCAGCACCTTTTCCCACCCAAATACCACAGTGGGCAGTATTTACCAGTGACAGTTAATCCAAGGTCACATTTAAGCCTGGCTGATGGGAAGCTGAGTTGGATATGACCTAAAAACCTCCATGAACAAAACATGAAATGGGTAAAAGCTGGAGCACAGCCCAGCTTCCCACATGGAACACCAGCAGGTCGGTGTCACTGCAAGGAGCAACAATCCCAGAGTTGCCTCACTCCTTCCCGGGCAAACCCGGCCAGAACAGCTCAGACCCGAGTCATCAGCGCTCCCAGGGACAGAGCCTCGGCTCTCATTGGAAAAGCTTCCCTGAGAACAGGCGGAGTTTGGACCAGGCAGGCCTGCAGAGGAGTCACTGGCTGGGGGATTAAAGGGAATGTTTGCAGGGCAGATCCCAAGGAAAGAGGGCTGTTGCATTAAGTGTATGAAATTTGGTCAAAAATACACCCCTTGTGTCCCAGATGGTCCTCTGAGACCAGAAGTGCAACCAGAGACACTGAAGACCAAGAAGACACCATCCCACCCTGGAAGCAGGGAGAGGAGAGTCACTCATTAAGTGTCTCCAAGGGCTTTTTAGCTTTCCTTCCTCCTCAAAAGGTAAAATTTCTGCCCCTCTCATCCACCGCCCACCCTTATCCTTTTCCTCCCACGTCACACACAGCATGATCTAGGGGGGAAATTGAGCAAGAAAGTAATGTGTGGTAGCATGTACTTCATTAGGCTGATGTGCATTTAAATATTTAAATTACCCTTACTCAGGTGAAAGTTACTTTCTGGACATAGTGTCCTTCAAAACTTCAGTCACAGGACTTTTGTTTTGTTCTTCAGTGCCAGACCAGGCCCATCCTGTCTGCGCTGTCCCTCCTCCTGCAGCCAACTCAGCCTTCCTGACATCAGCCAGGCACAATTTCATCCCTAAAGATAACGTGGAATGCACAGGGGAAGCCTCAGCCCTTCCCTGGCTCCTTGCTCATCATCTCACGTGTGGAAGTGGGGAGGAGGAATGAGGGGATCAGGGTGGGCTCCACTCCTTTTCCTCTGCACAGCACGGGGAGATTCCCTATGCAGGAATGTTAACATTACTGAAGGCTCTGGGAGTTGAACCGTTCTCTAAGAGAAGTAATAATATATATATATATANATATATAAAAAGCCCATTGGATGACTCAGTCCAGCCTGTGTTCCGCCGCGCTGCCCTTCCGGGAAGGGAAGCCTGCTCCCGAAACGGAGCCCTGACTCACAGGGTTCTTGGAACTGAGCTGAGACTCATTCAACTTCTTCCCTAAGCGAGAAGTTCTCTCAAAACCAGGCACAGAGTTTCTCTGCCCACAGGAGCAGGAAGAATCCTGGGGCACTGGGGCAGCATGAGGGGCTGGGACAGCCTTGTGCTGTCAGAAGGCACCCGGGGAAGTCTGGACCCGCTCAGCCCTACAAACTGGGAGACAGGAACGCCTCTGGCAGCCTCTGCTGAACCACCCCACTGGAGATCCTCCTTCCTCAGCCCAACCTGCGGATCAGCTGAATCCCAGGCACATGAACAAAGCACAGCCAGCACCTGGGAGCCCCTACAGGAGCCCAGCACACCTTACCTCCACTCACATCCAGCTGTGGTCAGTCTCCAGCTCCTCAGGGACAAAAAAGGCTTCCACAGGCCAAGTCACACATCAGGGAAAGCAAATTCCATCCCAGCTGCCCCCCCTGGCAGCCAGGGAAACTCTGAAGCACAGGGTTCCAGTGCGTAATTACGGCGCAAGCAACAAGCCAGGCTTTCTTCAAGCCCTTCTGATGCATCAACACATGAGATAGCCAAGGACTCATCTCTGGGAGTTCCCTCTTTGGTTACATAAACACCAACCTCAGCTTAACCCTTTCGTGCTGTAGCACAGGCCACATCCACCAGGAAAAATCCCCATTCCAGCCCAACACTCTCACAGCAGGAGCCTGGAAATGCAGCTGCAGCACTTGAGGCTGCACTGCTGCCCCAGCACATGAGTCCCTGACCCAGTCTGTGCCTGCAGTCAGGCCTTGCTCACCTTCCAAACCCCACCAGGGGTGAGGGGTGGGTTGTATCACAAAGTTTTATTTCTCATTTATTGCTACTGACACTATCAATCTGCCCTAAAGTCCCTGCAGCAGGACCTCTGTGTGCACAGAGTGCAGTGTGACCCACACACGTGCTGACACTTCCCAGCGAGGTGTGGCTGCAGTTTCTCACAGCGGTGACTCACCTGGCCCTACCTGGAGACAAACGTGTTGGAGTTACCTGCACACACTGCCAGGCCTGTGCTGCTGGGGTTTGCAGTGTGACAACACACTGACAGGAACTGCACACTCGTGAAAAAATATTAACCAAAATAGCCTGTTTCACACAGAAAATGACCACGGACACACACAGCCGACTCTGTCCAGCAAGAGCTCCCAGCTGGAGCTCCCAGGCAGGAAAGAGACACTCACTGAACCTGCCCAGAGCACCTGGAGCCTCTGCACAGGTAACACCCCCTGAGCTCAGAGAGCAGCTCAGGCACAATCCCCAGGGTTGTCCCTGTTCATAGTCACAGAATAGTTTGGTTTGGGAGGGACCTTAAAGACCCTTCCACCCTTCTGCCATGGACAAAGAGCCTTTTCACTATCCCAGGTTGCCCCAAGCTCCATTCAGCTTGACCTGGAACATTTCCAGGGATGAGGCAGCCACACTTCTCTGGGTAACCTGTGCCAGTGCCTCCCCACCCTCACAGGGAAGAATTTCTCCCAAATATCCCATCCAACCCTGCCCTCTGTCAGTGTAAAGCCATTCCCCATGTCCTGTCACTTGAGGCTCTTGTAATTAGTCTCTGTCCATCTTTCTTGTAGCCCATTCAGGTACTGGAAGGGACACTTATGTCACCCTGAAGGCTCTCTTCTCCAGGTTGAACAACCCCAATTCTCTCATAGCAGAAATGCTCCAGCCCTCTGATAAACTTGCTGCCTCCTCTGGACTCACTCCAACAGGTCGATGTCCTTTCAGTGCTGAATCACAGCACAGCTCAGTGCCTATGAGGCTTCCCTTGCCTGTTCCAAGCTCTGTAACATCCTTTGGGTCACAGCCCAGCTGAACTTTGCTTTTAAGGAACACAATGATGTGATCAAACCCTCAGCATGGACACCACAGAGAAACAACCAAAGGATGCAGCACGAGCCCTCCAGCAACAGGGAAATACATCCTGAGCCCTGGCTCAGGGCTCCATGCCAGCAGGTGAGTGCTCCTGTGCTGTCCCTCGGGTCACGCCTCACCCGGGTGCCAGGCACCTCACCTGTGCCCCACTGTGTCCCTGCTGCCTCAGAGGAGCTGCCTGTCCCACAGCACATGGCAGAGGGGTGGTGGCCCAGCCCCACCACACCAGGCAATGGCCTCTGCTCTGACTTCTGCAGCTGCACCCTCTGGACACGGGATTGCAGCCAGAGACCTCAGTACACCTGTTCATACCAGTAGATAGTTAAGCCCATACATTAAGGCTCTAAACTAGAAAAGAACTGAACCCCCAGCACTGGTGCAGCCCATTCCAGCACAGCCTGGGCAGGAGGGAGCAGCTGGATGGGCACATGAGGAACCCTAAACCTGTGTCAGGGCTGGAGATGCCATCCCATGGCACCCCCCAGCAGTGAGACCATTCATACCCTCAGTACTGCACAGGCAGCAGGGCTCCCAAAGGCCACGACCAGAGAGGGACAGCACCTGGCCCTGGGGGTGGGAGATCCCCAGGTGAGCTCCCACGGGAGTGCAGGGCAGGGTCTGTCCCTGGCTCCGACACCTGCTGATGTTACTCACCCTCACCCAGAGGCACAGCCCTCACCTACTCACTGCTGAGGCACACGAGGCTCCTCCTCGGCACAGAAGTCCCAAAAGTCTAAATTCAAAGGCTCCTGCCCAGACCGGAGACAAAACCAGCCCCAATCACGGGCTGTGCCTCCTTCGGCCCCCCGGACCTGCCCCTGCGCTGCTGCCGGGCAGAAAGGGACGAACGAGCGATTTGCCAAGGGGTCTTTTCAAACCCAGCCCCCCAGCCTGGAGAGCACCGGCAGCACCGAGCCGAACCGGGGGGGCCAAGCCGTCCCCAGCCGCCGGCACCTGGGGGGCTCCCCCGGTCCGGTCCCGTCGAGGCCCGGCGGACGATCGGTACCACCAGCGCCTCTCCCCGCAGCGCCCGGCACGGGCTGGGTCAACGCGGGGCTGCGGCGGCGCCTCCCGGACACGGTGCCCGACCGCCCCTCGCACAGTGGGACGGGGATGGTGACCGGTGCCGGGACCGTGTCCCCCGCGCTCAACCCCGATCCCTCCTTCCCTCCTCATTCACCGACGGACCCAGTTCCCTCACCCATATCCATGGCCCCGGCCCCGGTTCCCCCCGCTCTCTCTCACCCCTCACTCACCCACGGCCCGGCCCCGGTCCCCCCCGCTCTCTCTCACCCCTCACTCACCCATGGCCCCGGGCCCGGCCCGGCCCAGCCTCGCTCCGCTCCGGCGGCCGACTGGCACCGGAAGTGACGCGCCGCCACCGCCCCCCACCGCCAGCCCGCCCTCTGCCGGCCGCCGCCGGGACGGGGAAACGGCGGCGCTGATTGGGCGACAGCGACAGCACGGGTGGTGATTGGAAGGGAGCGCGGGGAGCCGGACCGGCTTTTGCGGCGGGCTCTGATTGGTTGGGGCCCGCAGAGGAGAGGTAGGCAAGCAGCGGAGGTTGATTGGCTGTGGTGCCATGAACCCGTCGCTGATTGGCCCAGGCCAGGTCCAGGAGCCCGGAGGGTCGGTGAGCACGCGGGAGATTCGAACGCGTCGTGATTGGACAAGGGGCGGGGCCTGCCCAGGTGGCCCCGCCCACAGAGCCCCGCCCTGCGGCACCGAGACCCCCGGGCTGGGACACCCTGGGCTGGGTCCCCCTGACTGAGTTCCCCCCTGGGTTCGGACCCCTGGGCTGGAACCACAGAACGCCCCCGCTCTGAGCCCCGGGCTGGGACCGGCAGGGTTGGAACCCTCTGGGCTGGGCGCCCCAGTCTGCCCTTAAGTGCTGCTGCCCAGCCCCAGACCTGAGTGAACAGGTACCCCCAGGGCACAGCCCCCCTTTCCCCAGCATGTTCACTCCTCTTCGTCTTGCTCTCTTCTCACTGAACAGTGGCTCAGCTGGAAGCTGAGCATAGACCAGAAACAGCCCCTGCCCAGCTCAGCACCAGTGGCTCCAACTCCCAGGGTAGCCACACTGGTGACAGCAAGTCCTTTATTCTGTAGACAGGCAAAGGCTGAGCCAGGGCCAGTGTGAATGGCAGCTCTGGCCAAGGGCCCTTTGGCCATTGGAGGAGGGACATGAGTAGCTGCCAATGGAACACGAAATAAGCAGAGACACCACAGAGCCTTTAAGTGATATTATTCACTACACAAAACAGTCCTGCTCCTCTGCAGGCACCGGTGGGGGGAACAGTAGAGCCCCAAGTCCTTTGGGGAAAATGTTCCTGGGGGGATGTTGTGGGGTGGGATGGCTGACATGGAGGGGGCTGGTAGTCCATCAAAGGGCCACGTTCATCCTGGCTGTTGTGGGCAGCACCAAGTCCTCACTTGTGCTTGTCTTGAAGGAACTCACTGCGGCCTTTGTCACGGCCCCCGAAATACCTCACCCTGTGGATGGCCTGCAGCTGCTCCTCGATGGTGGCCCGGATGTCCACCTCGTCGGGGATGTGCACGTAGCGGATGTTCCTGCCGGTCACAAAGAGCTCGTCCAGGTGGGACACGGCGCCCTGTCTGTCCGTGTAGGTCACCTCGGCCAGGCGCACGTTCATGAAGGCGTCCACGCTGGTGACCAGCCCCGCGGCCGCGCTCTCGTCCCGCAGCTCCACGGTGGTAACGTGGCCACACAGGCCCTGCAGCAGGATCACCAGGCTGTTCTCGGCGATGGTGCGCTCCTTCACCGAGTGGCTCACCTCCATGGCGGCTGCGGCGGGACAGGGCATGCCTTGGGGCTGGGGACACCCACCCGCTGTGCCTCACATGGGGCCCCCTTTCCATGGGCCAACCCCTGCACGTTCACCTGTCCATGGACCAACCCCTGCACATGGAGCAGCCCCTGCACACTGTACCAAACCTCAAACGCTCACTTGCACACACACACACATCGCCCCTCGCACTCTCACCTGCACGCGTATCACTGGTCACACACCAACCTGCACACACACGACCCCTTTCACACTTACCTGCACTCATACCATTCCTTGCACTCCCCTACACACTCCCACCACCCCTCGCACACTCACCGCACGCCGCCCCCCTCCCCAGTCACTCCCATTCTCCTCGCCCACCCCCCGGCACACCGCCCCTGGCACTCGTGCCCCCCCAGTCGCACGCTGGGGTGTTCCGTGTCCCCCTCGCACTCTCCCTGTCCCAGACCCCCCAATGTCCCCGTTCCTTCCCCCCGACCGCACACCGGGACCCCCCCGCACACTCACGCGCCGGCGCCTTCCCGCGCGCTCGTCCGCGCCGCCCCGCCCCTCGCGCACGCGCGGCCCCGCCCCTCGCGGGGCTGGAAGGGGCGGGGTGGCCGCGCGCGCACACCCCGCGCGGTGCTTGTCGTGCACCTATGTCCCCATGTCGCGATAGGCGCGTGTCTCAGTGTCCCCGTGTCCCAATGTCTGCATTATCCCGGTGTCCCCATGTCCCGATGTCCCAGTGTCCCCATGTCGCGGTGTCCGCATGTCCCGATGTCCGTGTGTCCCGCTCAGAGCCCGTCCATCAGTGCCAGCAGGTCCTCTCCCTTCTCGGCGCTGTCCGGGCGCGGCTCCGCCACCTCCAGCTCTCCCAGGATGCGGGACAGTTCCGCCCGCCGCCCCGGCTCCTGCGGGAGGGACACCGCGCTCAGCCGCCGCCGGTGTCCCCACTCTGCCACCGCGGCCGGGACTGGGCTGGACTGGGACGTGCCCCTTCTACACCCAAGTCGGCTAAAAACTTGCTCTGATATTTGTCAGGATTCAAGTTTTCTTAGTAAATATTCACCAATTCCACTGCCTTGACAGAAAATTGGTCATTACTTAGTTACGAGCTTAAGTGAAATGGGAAAAAATGTATTTTTAAGTCCCTACTCTGGGTCAAACATCCTTAGAAAGGCAGGGATGGTGTGAACCAGTGATGTGAAAGTGTGTTACGTACCTGTGTGGCTTCAATGTTGATAACCTTGTAGGACAACTCCTCTGGTCTGGTCTGTGCAGCGTGTCTTGATTAAAAACATGAAAAGAATGGTCAATCCCATGAGGATGTATAAGGAAATTATAAAAATCAGACTTCATGAGGCTCCTATAGGCACAAATGTTGCTCAGAGGATGCTCACAGGGCCAGATTGGATGGGGCTTGAAGCAGCTTGGTCTATGGGAGAGTATCCCTTCCCATGGCAGAGGAGAATTAGAGGTCCCTTTCAACTCAAACCATTCTGGAATTCTATGAACTTTGGACAATGCCTCTGTTCCTACTTGCAAATTAGTATATTCACCTCAGTTTGGAGGCTTCTCCCTGTCCTAGATACTTTTGTTAAGTGTAGAAGAGCAAGAATATTTCTGTAGCTGAGATTAAAAGCAGATAGAAACATCCTGCTAAAACGGCTTGAAGGGATCTTTCTGTCCAGTGGCATTGGGAGCAAGGCTGCATCACAGGAAACATCCCAGAGCAGGATACAATGTGCTGGTCTGACCCTAAAGCTGTCAAGGGCCAGCTTTGGTCTCCAGGGCTCCCCACAGGGCACCCCAAACCCAAACCAAGAAGGACTCCAGCGTACTCTTCCTCCTCGTCGGTTGTGAACAAGTTCAGCCGAAATCCCGTCTCGCCACCAGCGGGTTTCTGGATGTCCAAACCTCCCAGCAGCCGGGCCAGAAAGTTCAGCTCTTCTTTAGCAAGAGGGTTGGGAGCCATGTTCTCCTGCAGGAAACAGCAATGGGCCCGCTGGGCAGTTACCTGGGAGTTTGGGGCTGCAAGGGGCTTTGATATTCCACATATGTCCTTCATATATTTCTGATATTCCATACATGTCCTTCAGAGGGATAGAAACACATTTCCCTGTTACTCCTGGGACAGATTCCTGGGACAGACTGTGATAATCAGAAATCACCAGCTCGATACTGGAAATGGTTGTTTGAATTTATAGACTCAGAACAAGATATTTTTCCAGCTAAACTGGACAGATGAGAAATCTGTAAAGCAAACTTTGTGTTTTCTGAGGAGATTAAAATGGAAGCAAGCACATCCTTGCACAAGCGTGTGGATTCTTTGGGAAAATGTGCCCTTCCCCTGGCTTCAAAGGACTGGGGAGGATTGGATGAGGCTCTGAGAAGAACAGAAAAGCTTCCCTGAACTTATCCCATATCTAGAGACTAAGAATTTGGCCAGTTTAAGCAGTGACAGGAACAGGACAGCACTGACCTTTGCCTGGGATGCCAGGTTTTTGGATGATCCTGACATGTGTGTTTCCACTGGCCGGGTCACGCTGTACCTAGAGGGAAAACACACAGGGAAGAACAGCTTGTTCTGGGATGAGACACAGCAACCAGAGGCAGCAGCACAGGATGCAGAATTTTAGGATATTTTTCTGAAGACTGAACAATTGCAGCGAGAAGTTACAGCTCAGTGTGGTGCAATGCTGAGGCAATAGTGCATGTGAGGGACAAAGCTGTGAGAAGGAACACAGATCTTTTTGGATGGAAAAGGTACATTAAGGCAAACATGGAGAACAGAGAGGATTTCTTGACTGTGGTTACATTAAATCACATTTCACATAAGATGCAGCACCAGGTGAGAACACTCTTTTCTCAGCTCCACTGTGGACATAAATCAAAGTTTTCTGGAGCTCTTTATACACTGTCCACACATGTCCTGGTGCAGGACAGCACCTTGTAATGAAGTCAACCTGATAATTAATAGCAAAAGAGGCCAAAACCACACCAGGCTGAAGATGTGCTTTTGAACAATCCATCAGCATTTGGTTCAGGTTTCTATGTAGAACAAAAATTACTTACATATTTGTTCCAAGTTTGAGGACTCTGTCTCCATAAAGCTCAAAAGATCCTTCCCTTTGTGGAGTAACGTAATTCCCAGCAGTGGTGAACTCAGCCCTTTTAACTTCCACTCCTTTGTGATTGAATATCCTTAAAAATGAGGCATTATTGAAACATTTAGTAGTTTCAGTCCTGATTTTAGTACCTAATTTCTCTGCTTTCTGCAGTAGGGGAATAAAACTTGATAACAGTACATGGCTAAATGCCTCTGTTATGGGATAAATTACTAATAGCTAATTTACTGGGATAAAAACCTCCAAAAGCAGTTTAGCATTTCATTGCTGGGTGACTTAGTCCCAAATCCTGCCCTTTAAACAGTATTTACTGGAGGTTCAGCTATCCATGCAACAGGAATGGCAGTGTGAGCTGGATTCCTGAGCCCTCTGGAATGAAATGCTCCTCCCTGAGCAGCCCCACACACGGCACCAGCTCACCTGATGAGTCCTGGCACCTCTGTGCCCCACGGGACAGGCCCCGAGATTGGCAGCACAAAACGACCATTCGAGTTTTGCACTTTGTCCTTCAGGAAGATGGAGACCTGCAAAAGGACATCACAAACATCACACCCCTGGGGGAATCATCTACAGACCTTCCCATCCACATTCCCTGAAATCTGACCTTAAATCTCTCTGCCTGCCTTAAACCTCTCTGCTGGGGAAGGTCTCCTAGAGCTCTTGAGGTGTATATAGGAATGTATTTACAAAGCCACTGCTGGGGAATTATGGTCAAGAGGATGGGCACACTGATCTAACATTAAAAAAATTGTATTAAAAACTATGTCCTGTTCATGCACATGAGTGTGACCAATTTGTTTAGAGAACATCAAGACTTCAAGCTCAGGTTTACTATCAAGTTTCTTCTAAAAGGAAAAATGGATTTATCAGTCAGCAAATCACACTAGTAGAGATTCCTTTTTTCCCTAATATTGTACAATTAATCAGCATCAATTCGTGAAATGTGAGTGCAATTACAAGCACATCAAGATGACTGAAAAGCACAAGCAACAAACCCAAACCTGCAGTGTTTATAAGTAGATCCCTTTGTTTTCCAGCCCCAAACTCCCTGTCATCCTCCCTGCCTAGTTGGACTGGGCTCTTACCCTGATGTGCATGTCCTGGAAGAAAATGAGAAGTGTTTGCCTGATGAGCTGGAATTCGCCATCAGAGAGACAGTTGTAGATCTGAAAAAGGAAAATCATCAAGAGTTCACAGGTGTGCCATGTGCCACCCAGAGAAAGAGGGAACAAATACACCTGAATATTCTGATCCACTTGCAGGGGGAGCAGAGATGCTCTAGGAGGCTGCCAGTCATTATCAGTAATTATTGTCTGCGACTAAAAGTCTGATTTAATTTCTGCTGAAATCAGTGGAGACTTAAATCAGGCTGAATAAGCAATACATTAATTTAAACTGGGCCAGTAGAAAAATACCACTTGACTCACAGCCCTCCCCAATGTAGTAATTCACCTCTAAGAGTTAAAAAAAAGCCCATAAAATCAAACCACCGTGTGTCCCACCCTTTTCCTGAGGGTTCTTACTTCAATCAGCCTCCGGAAGGTCTCATCCACCTGGTTCAGGATGCCAGGGGCGTCGGAGATGAAATCCTTGATGGCATCCAGGTGGTTGAACGTGACCAGCAGAATGTCCCTGGGCCGAGGGCACAGCAGCACTTGGTATTTGAAGGCCATAGTCATGAGGTCGTAGAGCTGCAAAGGAACACGGGAATGTTGGTCCTGTCACAGAGGAAACCTCCCGGGCATGGAGAGAGGGATTCAGTCAGGCCAGCGCCTGCCTGTGGCACAAGGAACCGTTTTAGCTTTGTTTCCTAAAAAACAAGACCTCTGCAGTCCCATCCCCAGCCTCCCTGCTGGGTGTTCAATGTCACCAATGTGACCAGTGAGGTCACACCCCGAGTGCTGGGCCCTGTTCTCAGCCCCGCAGGGCAAGAGAGACATTGAGGGGCTTGGAGCATGTCCAGAGAAGGGAGTGGAGCTGGGGAAGGGGCTGGAGCACCTGAAGCAGCTGAGGGGGCTCAGCCTGGAGAAAAGGAGGCTCAGGGGGGACCTTCTGTCTCTGCACAACTCCCTGACAGGAGGGGGCAGCCAGGGGGGTCAGGCTTTGCTCCCAGGGAACAGGGACAGGAGGAGAGGAAACGGCCTCAGGCTGTGCCAGGGGAAGTTCGGGTTGGACATCAGGAGGAATTTCTCCATGGAAATGTTGATTAAACATTGGAAGAGGCTGCCCAGGGAGGTGGTGAAGTCCCCATCCCTGGAGGTGTCCAAGAAACAACTGGATGTGGCACTCAGTGCTCTGGGCTGGGTGACAAGGTGTGGATTGGGCACAGGTTGGACTCGATGCTCTTGGAGACCTTTTCCAACCTCAGTGATTCTACGAATTTCAGCAGCCCTGACACCTGGGTGGAGGACTCTCTGATAATCCCATTCCTACCATTTTTTCCTAAATTGGCTGTGGATACACTGTTTGCAGGCAGTAATTCTAACACTTGCAAGACAGTCAGTACAAAAATACAGACATTTACCCACACCTATATACCATATATGTTTATCTTTCTAATACATATGAAAACACCTGATAAACTTAAGGAATGCTTAGTGAACTTGTTCAAATCAAACATTTAGCTGCTCAAACAGAAATACTCAGTCCTGAATAATACTCAGTCCTGAATAATACTCAGTTCTTAAAAATACCACAGATTTTCTTGGCCGAGAACCATTTTCACAAGCAAAGCTGTTCCAAAATGCTTCAAAATGGTGAAGCCATTAATTATTGCAACAGCAACTGGCAAAGGGCAGCTGGGGAGTGCAGCAGAGGCAGGCTGGGCAGCAGGACTGTGGTACCTTGTCCATGCTGGCCTGGTTCAGTCTCATGATGGAGGCGTGAGCCAGCCGGTCGTACACGGTGCGCAGAGCTTTCTTGGAATACAGATCCTGGGGTTTGAACAGCTCCTCCATGAATTTTTTGTTGAACATGGTGGTGATGATGTCGTTCATAACTGCAAAGACAAAGAGGCTCTGTGGTTTGCTCCAGAGCAGCGTGCTCCTGGTCCATCCCAGCTGCAAGGCTCACACTGGGGTTACCTGTGCACAGCAGGGACAGAGCACAGCAGGAGAGGGGGAACAGCACCTCTGGATCCAGCACTGCCTCAGTCCCACCTGGGCTGAGCCAGCTGATGTCCCCCAGGGCACAAATGCCACCTGAGCTGAAGGCAGCAGTCCCTGTTTCCCCGTGGGAATGAGGCTGGCTTTGTTGCCCAGGTTCTACAGCTATGCTTGGCACTTTTCACTTTTAAATAATGTTGCTTGTAGGCTGCTCTGATGTGTTATTATCTAAAAAATCTGCTTCCTAAGGAGAGTGTTTTACACTGTGGTAGATCTTTGCAGATTGCAGCTGCCTGGCTGTGCCTGTTCCTTGACACCCTCTGACACCATCAGTCTATTTTTTAACTTCTCAACAGAAGCTCCTGCAGGGCTCTCTGTAATCTTTATTCCAAATGGATTAACCCTGGCAGGTATTTAATAAAGCATTTATATCCCTGGGATCTATATCAACACATTCAGGGCTCTCACAGCTGAAACATCTGCAGGCCCTAGAGTTTCAAATGCAGAACTCCAAACTTCCTTACTTGTGGTTCATTTTTTTATGTGTAAATTTAGCCATGGAACTGTTTTATTACTGAGGAGTTCTTAGAGCTCAGGAGTGCTGAGTGTAAGGGGTGTGCTCTGGTAATTGAGCTTTTAATGCAAACAAGATGGAAAACATTGTGCAGTGGTCCAAGAAGATGCAGCATCTGAGCTTTTGTACTGGATCTGCCACTTTTATTATCTCCCTGATACACTCTAAAGAGTTATCATCAATAAACATTTATTCCTCTATCAAAAAAAAAGGTAAAAGAATACGTCAGGTCACAGATTAGTGTACAAGTGTGAATTTTCCTAAGCAGATGACTGTTACTAAGCTCATAATGCCAGACAATTTTTGTGGATTAGAAAAATCTCAGAATAAATAATTAAAAAAAAAAAGGAGAAAAAGTGAACATACAGAGAGTAGTAGTGACCAATGGTTTGAATTATTGCCCTAATGATTCCCTGGGGGGTCACACACCTGGCTTTTCACACCTGTCCTACACCAAGAGACAAAACAAAGGTAATTTCCCAGTCACTTCATCTTTTCCTAGAGGATAAACTCCCTGGGGCCTGCTGGGAGCCTGGGCAGGGAGAGCTGTGTTCCCAAGGGCAGAGGCCTCCTGAAGGGATTCCCTCTCCTCTCTAAACCTGCTGGTTACTGGTCACACACAGCCTCTGTGCTGAACCTGACAGGGCTCCCTAGTCCTGGTTTAAACACCCCAAAACCACAGACAGATCTCAGCTCCTGTAGTATTTGGACTACAAATACACCTAATTACAAACGGGAAAAAAGTCCCTCCTTCCTCCCTTCCTTTCAAATAAACTGGCCATAAAACAATCCCGACTTGCAATCTCAGTCAGAAACCCCCTATTTTTTCGTGGAGAAAATAAAAATATATTAGTACTAGTAGATACTAGTATCTAGTTAATTTTGCAGGGAATCAATTATGACAAAAATAAGAACTTCTGCTTTATAGTGCTATTAAGGAAAATATTTTTAAGCTGCTTGTGTGTGCTGCCCACACAAAGACTTCTCCTGTCTTTGGAGAGTCACAAACAACCCAAACCACCAGGAGACAGACACCTCCCAGTACACTGATTTTTCAATAGAATCAAAGGTCTGTGTGAACCACAGACATAAATTATCTCCTGAAATTAAAACCTCTTGTGTGGGCTATAAAAAGAACTGAGAAAGACATAATAAAAAAAAATTATCGCGGCGAAGGGCAAATTGATAATAAATCTGTCATGTGTTTGATAATGACACAGCAAAGGTCTCAGGGGAGCCCTGGAGTGGCCATGGCAGGTGACACAGGAGCACTGGCCCAGGGACATGGCACAAGCAACACAGAAAAAGCAACTGAGCAGAGAGGGGAGGTCATCAACTGGGATGAGAGGAGGGAAACCAGTACAGCCCGTGTGATGGACAGGACTGAAGCTGGAGGTGGTGGTGGCTTTGTTCTCCCCAGGCCAAGTCTCTGGTGACAGACAGCTCATGTCACTGGCAGGGCTGGGATGCATGACATGAGACTGGAGCTACGCCTGGGTGATGCTGGTGCTTCCTGGAGGACGTTTGGGGCAGCAGAAGGAACATTCTGAGTTCTGGACAGTCACCCTGCGTGCACAGGCTGGTGGTTCCTCAGGGAACCTCCTCATGGCTCCATCAGTGACAGCCCCAGGTGATGACTCCAGGACTCTCCTGAGATCCCCTGGAGCACTGAGCACAGGCAAAGTGTTCTCTCTCACAGGAGAAGTGATGGGTCAGCTTGGGACCTGCCCCTGAGCCAGCCCTGTCTCGCTATGTCACAGCTCTGGGCAGCTCCTCGTTGTTTTGGATGGGATGGAATCTGGTCCTGGGCTTCTGAGTTATAGGCTGGGAAAAGGGAGTGCTTGGAAACAGGATGTAATGGCAAGAAAAAAGCTGGGGCAAACTCCAGGACATCAGCATTTACCTTCAGTAAATATTAAAACCTACCAATGAGGCTTATTTTGCAAAACACGAATCATAACCTCCATCCCTCTTAAAAAAGGGCTGCTCAGAAGGACTCTGTAAGCTCTGCCCATGCTCACTGAGCAAAAACCTGAGATTCAAGAGGTTCATTTCCTCATTCCTTAGCACTGGAGGCTCCTGTTCCAGGGCAGATTCCAGAGGGAACCACGTTCACACCTCGGCTGCTCCCCTGCAGCACTCGAGGGCTCAATCCCACCCTCAGGATCCCTCTAGTCAGGATGAGCTTGGCTGAGGTGTGGGCAGCTGCTCCTTTGGGATCACTCAGCCAGGTGAGACCACCAGCACAGGTGGGTGAAGCAGCTGGGAGGTGGGAATGCCTTCGATCATCCCTGGAGTTCACCTGTCCAAACCCTGAGCAATGAGTTAGATAAAACCTTAGAAAAATGGAATATACCCAATATTCCTGCATTTCAGCAGAAAAACGACCTGCACAATGCTCACACAATTACATGCTTGCATGAAGACAGTGGTAAAGAAACACAAATACCATTTTTGCAGGCAAGACCACCAGGATAAAAAGTTTGGATCCATTTATAGTCTGGGTTCAATTAACAGCTGATTTTTGAGATATGGTCTGGTTTTTTTTCACCGATTTCCAGTCAAAAGGGCATTTAAGGAGCAGGTGAGCATTATTGTTCATTTGTGACACTGACTGAAGGCTGCAGGAACAGCCTCAGGTGTTCAGGCACGATGAGCCCCAGGTGTGCACGTGGGGTTGGACTGGTGCATGCAGCCAGCAGTTACTGTACCTCGTTTCCTGTCCACATCTGTCCATTCATCTACACGAAGCATATAAAACAAAACAGCAGTTCAAGATGTAAGAACAAGAGTAGCAAGGAGAAGAAAAGAAATAGAAAGAAGTAAACTTAAAAAAGAAAAAAAAAATAAAAGCTAACTAATGGATTTTGTCTGTTCTCATCAGCATTCAGCACTGAACGAGAACTCACCCTCCCCTTGGATAAAATCCTGCTGCTTCAGTGCACATCAAATTTTACCTTTTGCATGAGCTTGGGTAGTTTTCAGCTGTATTTTGCACTTACAAGTAACCAACATTTGAGTGAACAGCTTTAAGCATCTGCAAACACCTCAGTGTGGATGAACCACATCTTGGTGAAATTAACACACAATTTTTTGGAAGAAAAAAAAAAAGTGTCAACAAACTAAAACAGTCCAATTCTCCTGCTGAGATACTCCACCAAGATTTAATTTAGCTAAAATCCTAAACATGTCCCTGCATGAACAGCAGCAAACCTCTGTCAGATCATTCCCTCATCAGGACACACATGAATAATTACAAATTGCCCCCTCGCAAACAATGCAATAATTACAGTGAACCCTTTGTTGTTTAGCACTTCAGAAAGGACAGGCAGAAGGGATAACCATACCAAGCTCATATCAAGTTGATTTTTTATTAAAACATCACAGAGCTTCCCGAGGCACATTCCCCATCCCCTGACAGAGAGGTGCAAGGGCTTGTAAAGCAAAGCTTTAATTTGAAGTGGTAAATAAAATACAGAGGTGCTTGGCTGTGAGCTGGAGTTTCATGGCCCACGTGAAGACACAAGGCTCTGTTTGTACAAGGATTTTGGCCAAATCAGATTGTATGAAAGCCAGATAAATGTTTCGGGAGCTGTATTGGTATTTGAATTTCACACAATTGCACGTGCTGTGTCTGCACAAGATTTACAAATTTATTCCTGGAAACTCCTTCCCATTGCAAAGCAACCTGGTCTGCCCCAGGACCTGGGCTGACATCACCAAATTCTGAGTTATTTTTTCAGAAAAGTGCATTTCTGAAGCTTTAACCCCCGAACTGAGCACAGAGACACCGACATGGACTCCACTTTCTCCTCCTGTGTGAGAACCCCCCAAAACCAACCTCAGCAACACCTTGGGGCTGTTCCTGCCACAGGAACTTCACCAAACTGATCAACCCAGCGGGCTGCGTTTCCCAGTGGAGACCACAAAACACTGAGGGCTGATTTCTGCGATAATTACTGCGGCAATTACTGCGATGGAGCTCCGAAATCGGGGCAAGGAAACTCCTGCCCGTCAGTTCGCAGCATCCTCTGGTGACAGCACAGCGTGTCCCTGTGTGTCCCGGTGCAACAAGTGACAGAAGGAGAGGACACAGGCTCAAGCTGCGCCAAGGGAAGTTTAGATTTGATGTTAGAAAAAAATTGTTCACTGAAAGAGTGATTGGGCACTGGGATGGTCTGCCCAGGGAGGTGGTGGAGTCACCGTCTCTGGATGTGTCTATAAAAAGGCCGGACGTGGCACTCAGTGCCGCGGTTTAGGTGATGAGGAGGTGTTAGGCCATAGGTTGGACTTGACGATCTGAAAGATCTTTTCCAGCCCAGTTCACTCGGTGATTCTGTGGCATCCCGGGAACCGGCACCGCCGGGGGGAGCAGCCCGAGCCGCTATCGGGGAGGCGGGAGCGGGGACAAAGCCCCGCCCGGGGACACCGCCGGCGGCTCCCGGGGCTCCGCTGGCACCGGGACGCCGGGAGCGGAGGGAGCCGCGCCCGGCCCCCGCCCGCCGCTCACCTTTGCGCGCCTTCTCTCCGGGGATGCTCTGGGCGCGCAGCCGCTGGTCCAGGATGTAAAGCATCTCCCCGCCCAGGTTCAGGAACAGCAGCGGCAGCGTCCGCGCCGACATGGCCCCAGCACGGCCCCGGCACGGCCCCGCTCCCCGCTCCCCGCTCCCCGCTGCCCGGGCCGCCGCCGCCGTTGCCGGGCAGCCGCGGGGCCAATCGGGGCGCGCCGTCTTGGCCGGCCGGGCGCGCGTGCGCAGCGTCCCGGTGTGTGTCATCATCCCGGTGTGAGTGTGTCATTGTCCCGGTGTGAGTGTGTCATCATCCCGGTGTGAGTGTGCCATCATCCCGGTGTGAGTGTGTCATTGTCCCGGTGTGAGTGTGCCATCATCCCAATGTGAGTGTGTCATCATCCTGGTCTGAGTGTGCCATCATCCCGGTGTGAATGTGTCATCATCCCGGTGTGTGTCATCATCCCGGTGTGAGTGTGTCATCATCCCGCTGTGAGTGTGCCATCATCCCGGTGTGTGTGCATTGTCACAGCCCGGGTACGCATCATCCCTGGTGCATGTGCACATTGTCCCTGTCTGTGTTTGCACTGTCCCTGTCCGTGTGTGGACCATCCCAATCCACGTGCACATTGTCCCTGTCCCTGTGTGGGTCATCCTGATGCACAAGCACGGCCCCAGCACGTGAAGAATAGTTTGGGTTGGAAGGGACCTTAAAGCCCATCCAGTGCTACCCCCTGCCATGGGCAGGGACACCTCCCACTGTCCCAGGCTGCTCCAAGCCTCATCCAGCCTGGCCTTGGACACTTCCAGGGATCCAGGGGCAGCCACAGCTTCTCTAGGCAGCCTGTGCCAG
Source organism: Cyanoderma ruficeps (assembly GCA_008694505.1). NCBI lineage: Eukaryota > Metazoa > Chordata > Aves > Passeriformes > Timaliidae > Cyanoderma > Cyanoderma ruficeps. The sequence goes on along the minus strand of VZDJ01000274.1, from coordinate 3,634,241 downwards.
GGCCTCCCCACCCTCACAGGGAAGAATTTATTTATAATGTCCAATCTAAATGCCTTAAGGTTTAGTTTATAAATATCTAAGAAAATGTGACAGTGTATATTTTGGGACTGGCTGTGCTGACAGGACACTGGCAGCCCTGGAGCTGCTCCCACTGACAGACCTGCAGGGTAATGCTGGAGCCCTCAGGGCCTCTCACAGACTGACCTGCCCAGCACTCAGCCTGAAAATAAACTTCTAAACCACTTAAACCACCCACTGCCCTTCACAGGTGCTCAGAACGGCGCAGATCACACCACACCACACGAGAGAAGAGGCTTGAGGTCTTTGGGCATGTGTTTATTGCCAGCCTGTCTGTGCCACTACACAGGTGTCCCCTCCTGTGCCTGCTTCTCCTGCTCTTCCTTCTCCTGCTGTTCCCGTGCAGCTCTTGCTCTTGCCTGCCTCTCTCTCCTCTGCTTCAGTCTCACAGCTGCTTTCAGCCTCTGCTTCTCCTGGAACACCTGTGGAAGCAGAAGGGCGAGAGATAAAGCTGCCTGCAGAGCTGCTGCCCAGGATGTCACCTGCAGGCAGAGTGGTTCCAGCAAGAGCCAGATCAAATCCTCCCTCTGTGCCTTCCTTGCTCCAGGGAACCATCTGAGATTATTCTGTTGCAGCCACCCAGTCAATCACTGAATCATTCAGGTTGGAAAAGACTTCTGAGACCACAGAGTCCAACCTGTGACTGATCCCCACCTTGTCAACCAGACCAGAGCACTGAGTGCCATGTCTAGTCACTCCTTGGACACCTTTGGTCCAGTCCTTTGGTTAGAATTTAATTGGACTGAAATTTAGCATTTACAAACCTCAGGCACGTCCAGCTTTTGGTTCTGCTCAGTTAAACCAAGATCTACTGCATGCAGCAGTTCCACTCACATATTCTGAGCAAATCAGGGCAGACAGGGGGTGCACCCGTGTTTCTGTTCCAAACTGCCAACAAATTATCTCACATATCAGTTCCCATACCAGGATTTGAGAAAAAATCTGGTTTGAATAACACATTTTTGAGCAAACCAGTGGCCCAACCCGAAGTGCCTGAGTACAGCATTTGTCAATGCCCCACAGGGAGCTCTTGGCTGAGGTCAGGCAGTTCTCTACAGACAGGAACAAAGTCAAAGCCTGGCTACAGAGGACTCGGCTATCAGTCTTTCCTAACTTTTACAGAGGGGTTTTTCCCTGTGCAGCCTGCTCCATACCTTGAGGCACAAAGCCTTCTTGACCAGCCAGCGCTTGGTGACGTGGCGGCTGTAGGGCTGTGGGGGGCTGTACTGGATGTCCAGCTCTTGGCAGGTTTTCTCAAAGGTGCTGTAGTTGACCCGGCGCAGGTAGCCCAGCATCTTCCTCCGCCGGTCCAGATCCATCAGCATCAACCGCCGGTTGCTTTTGTCCTGCAAAGCAGCCAACCTTCACCCCACTGCAGGCAGATTGTCCTGCCATTCCCAGAAACAATAGAGCAGATTTGGGCTGAAAGGGAACGGTCAGGTTAAGGACAGAATCTTAGAACAACTTCTGTTGGCAGATGCTGCGAGTACATCAGGTCAGCACAAGCTGATCCAAGGAGATATAATTTCCTTTGCACTGGAATTGCTTTCTCCCTTCCATGGCTGCACCTTTACCTTCCCTGAAGATTGTTTTCAGCTTGTGTACAGTTACAGCTGTGCCAAAGCTGAAGGGAAGGTCTTCTGACTAAAACCAGCTTCTCTTGAAGTGTGCTGCTTTAGAGTAACACAAGCATTTACCTTTGTTTTGTTGGAAATTAAATATGAAGATAATCTGTGACTTGGCTCTGACTGTCTGGCTGTTCTTTGGAAGGGCACGAGTGTACCCTGAGCCACACCAGCCAGGGCAATCCCTCATGGGAAACATCTCCCTGTCCTATATGAGTGATTTGTGTAAACAACAGGCTTCAGCCAAGGAGTTCCAAAAGGTCCAACTTCACTGCAACACTTGGTACAGCTTTTGGCTTGTAATAAAAATCTCCATTCTGTTCTCTAGTACCCTTCAAGTTTTCATGAGTAACAATTATGCACTTCTTTCAAATGCACTTATCAATTCATTTCCCACCTTTTGCCCTGCATAAAGAATATTTGGTATCTGCTTTTTGAACATAAATTCAGTCTAGATGTCTCAAATTTGGGCCTGAACCCAGGTAGCTGCAGGCAGGGGAGTGGGACATTCACACAGTGTTGTCCAGCAAACATTTCCATGAGCAAAATAAGCACAGACTTTACTCTTTGTTTATTACTGCAGCTGCATTCATTAATTAGTGAAAACTAAGTGGTGAAGCCACATCTGCAGAGAGGAGAAATGGAGCTCAACTCTTCCCAAAGGAATCTGCTCAGCCGTTTCCTCCACTACAGCAACACACCAGGACACAGAGCAGAGCCGGCGAGAATCCAGCTGTGCCTGAGCCAGCAGCTCCCCACACTGGCACCAGGGAACAGCTGTAACTATTTCATAAACCTTCTTAGAAAAGCCATAATCCCCAGGATTAAAAATCCTCTCGTTATAAACTGAGAAAACCACCTGAGCAGCTGTGTGTGGGCTCAGATCCCCGAGTTACCTTGGGGTGCCTCTGGAGGTGCTCCTCGAGCGTGCGTATCTTGGCAGTCAAAATAGCAACTGTAAAGGGCAGAGAGAGAAGCTGTGTGAGAGCAGCAGCTTTCCCAGGAGATCCAGGATCATCTGCCTTGCCTCGAGCTGCCAGCTGAGCCCTGCTGCCCCTGCAGGTACCCACAGCAGCACAGCAGGGACTGCCCATGGCAAAACAGTGCCCACAACAAACAGTGCCCACGACAAAACACTGCCCACAACAAAACACTTCCCACAGCAGCACAACAAGCACTGCCCACAGCAAAACACTGCCCTTGCCCACAGCCCACTGCACGGAGCACAGGAAACCACGACACACAACCTGCAGAGCTGAGACTGTTACAAGGCCGCTGAATTAGAGGGGAAGATTCGAGCGACACATCATGTAAATTTAGCTGTGAATTTATTCCTCTTGCACTCATTCAATTCCCAGTGATTTATTTCACCTCATGGGATTTAAGCTCTGGGGGAGTAGATAGCAATAAAGGGGTTTTTTTCCAAGGGCAGCAGCCAGGTCTTTGGGATTTTGGGCTCTGGAGGGAGGGGCTGGTGGCATCCTGAGGAACAGAAGGGCTTTACTGATGACAAAGGAGTTGTCAGTGTTGGTCAGTGCAACATGGCCATTGTCCCTGCACTGTCCCCACTGTGCTTCAGCCACAGCTCTCTGATGCAGAGAAAAATCTGGGTCCTGTGGCTGAATTTGGTTCATTTTGGTAACAGCTGCAGCTCAGTGCTCCATGTCACAGAATCACTCCAAGCGGAATAACACACACACTGCCTTTGGAGGGTGGATGTGGAGCAGGAATTTGGAAGCAGCCTCTGTAACACTTCCAGACCTGGAGCAGTCCTGCAGGGCATCCTGCAGGCTACCTGCCTCTCAGCAGCTCTCCTGGAGGAGATTCTCCTGAATTATACAGCAACCTGGAAGTGCTGGGGTGGGAACAGCTGAATAGAAGCAGGGATGTTTCATCTGCCAACAATACCCTTCCCTTTTTTGACTTGCCTTGCACCTCAAAGGAGCCATTGTCATTGGGAGACCTCCTGACCTTCTCCACCAGCTGCTGCTTCTTTACCTTCAGCTTCTCCCTCTGTGGGTCACAGGAAAGAGGTTGTCACTGTCTCAGAACACCAGAGGTCAGAGACACTCAGCTCTCTTCCCAAACACCCAGATAAAGGCTTTGCAATTCAGACCTTTACTCGGTGCTTTTACATCTTTTTAAGCTGAAGTGGCAAGCACAGAGGAATGGCGTAGAGATCTTTGTGCCACTTTCCTACCCGCTTGTTTTCTGGGCATATGGAAAGTAAAAATAACTTGAAGAACATCTGCTGTCCAGTGCAATGGTTTCTAGAACACAGCGGGTCAACCACGAGCAGCAACAGAACAACTCACTGCCCTGTCACCTCTGAATACTTTTTTTCCTCATTTTAATATGCAATTGTTACCACTTTAGTGTGATAAATTTTAAGAGCAAACCAGATTTATCACTGTATTTCATCACACTGTATTTACAGTCACTTAGAAATGCAGGAAGTGAAACATATTTAACACAGACAAGTCTCACATGAAGGGGTTCATTAAATCTATTTTTTTTCAAGCAAGCAGAATGGCACTGACCTGACTTGCCATTTCCAGGGACAGCACCCGTTTCACCACATCATCCACACTGCAAGGAGATGGCAAATGAGCTTATAAACTAGAAACAAATCTATTTAACAACACAAATGAACTCAGGTTCTCAGAACATACTCACTTTTCTCAGCTTTAATTTACTCTACAATTTTACAGGGACTCTCCTCCCCTCCCAAACCTGGCAGCCAAACACTGGTGCTCACTTTCCTAAGCAAAATCATGGCTCAGATTACAGGAACATCGAGTTGTTTTGCTGCAGAAATATTTAATTTAAAGACTGGTTCCTTCAGAGAGCAGTGAAAGTCACATTTGAGCCACTGGGGGCCCTCCCTGCACCACACACGAGCAGCTCTGCATCACAGCACAGCAGTGCTGAGGCCCAGAGCCCAAATTCAGCAGCAGCTGAATTCATGTTGAGTTGTTTAACGACACTCTCCATCACCTGAGTTCAAGACAGGCACAGATTATTTGCAAGATGACTGTTTCTACTATTTCAAGGTTATTTCCTTTATTTTTCTTGCAGACTACAAAGCCCACAGAGGATGTGGGCAACCAGCATTCGACCTCACATGGAGTGAACAATCAAGCCCTGACCACTGTCTGTGTCTGTGAATTTGACTTTCAAACTGACTTTGCAATTTTTGTGCCCGCAGAGCATTAATAATTAATAATTAATTAGTGAGCAGGTGACAGCTTCCACATGCCACGGTTATTTGTAAGATACAAACCCCTGGAGAGAGCAGCCATCCCCTCTCTCTGTTCATACCTGTTCATTATTGGGAGACTGGCATATTCCTTCTTCAGCAGGGTGGGAGGAAGGTCATCCAGATGGCTGGGGACGTCTACAAAGAGATCAACATTTGAGGAAGAGCAGGACAAAGTCAGAGCCCTGACCTTGCAAACTAGATCACAGGAAACATGTTCTGAAGGAAACTGGCTGTGTGCTCCAAACAAGAACTGAGTAGATCCAAGAGGGCAGGAACTGAGTGAAGAAAATTGGTTCAGTCTCTTCCCTTCAGCACTCTGGATTTACAGTATGGTGTAAATGTATTTACAACAATCCACTGAGCTCAGAGATCACAGAATACCAAAACACTTTGTGCTGCAAGGGACCTTAAAGCCCATCTGATCTCACTCCCTGCCATGGGCAGGGACATCTTCCACTATCCCAGGGTGTTCCAAGCCCTGTCCAGCCTGGCCTTGGACACCTCCAGGGATCCAGGGGCAGCCACAGCTGCTCTGGGCACCCTGTGCCAGGGCCTCCTCATTCTCACAGATCTCCTGCTACTGACAATTGTTCATTTCCTCACATTCAGGAGGAGGGGAATCTTTTGTGTAACTCCTGAGCTTGCAAGGAACTATTTCTGGAATGATTTCTGTGCCACGAGGGTACAGCTCTGAGCACGTCAGCAGCAAAACATTCGGTCCTGTGGATCCTGACATACCTTTCTTCTTCTTTGCTGCAGGTCTGGCATAGCCTCTGGCTGCCTGGAGCACAGGACTGCAGGCTGGGTGAGAGAAACAGGAAAATATGACTTGTGTGCACTTCTCCAGCTCTGTACACATCAAACACTGCTGGGTCTGGATGGGGTCAGAGCACTGAGACTCTGGGGTGACCAGTGACCAGGCAGATCTTCAGTCCCACAGGAGTGTGGGATGGTTCAGCTCCCCCGGGCAAATGTGTTCATTCAGAGGGTTTGAACTGCTGAATTAACTGATGAATTCATTCAATTTCATTAGCCACGTGGAGGTGCTGCTCTGGACCACGCCAGTGTCACTGACACCTGGGGACAACCCGGGGACAACCCGGGGACAAGCTTTGTCTGACACAGCTCGGCACAGACACGAATATTCATCATCAGCCGAGATTTCATCATTCTTTGACCTTTCAAGAACAAACTCTTCCAGCTGCTCTTTCAGGGCCCTGCTGCTGGAACCAGGACCTGCTTCAGGCCATTCGCCCGTGCCCGGCTGGGCCCTCCCCGCTGGCCCCGCTGTTCCGAGGGATCCCCGGCATCCTGCCCGCGCCCCCTCCCCCGCCGCCCGAGTACCCCCAAGGTCACCCGGCAACCCTGTCTCGTTTCAGGGGGGACAAACCATGAGGCCGGTGCGTGGCCCCCTGAGTGACCCCCGGCCACCCCCGACGCCGAGACCGCTCCTTTCCCCGCATCCTCAGCTCCCACAGCGGCCCCGGCCGTTCCGCAATTCCTCCAGCGGGCTCCGCTTTCCTTTCCACCCCCACTCCCAGCGGCCTCCCGAGCCCCCCGTGCCCCTCACCGGGCTCTGCCCTGCCCATCACGGCGGCCCCGGCGCGGGCCAGCCCGGCCAGGCCGCGGCCCAGCAGCGCCAGCATGGCCCGCGCTCACCGACACGCCCGCATGGGCGCCGCCATGTTGCCCAGCCGCGACTGCCGAGTGCCGAGACAGGGCGGAGGGAGCGAACGCCGAGAGCGTCGATGGCCGTCCAGGGTCCTGGTCCCCTCCCAGTCCTCGTCCTGGTCCCAGTCCCGGTCCCCTAACTGTCCCCATCCTAGTCCCCGTCCAGGTCCCGTCCCCATCTCCATCTTCGTCTCCGTCTCGGTTTCGTCCCCCACCTGTCCTTGTCCTCGTTCCGGTCCCGATCCCCGTCCTGTCCCTGTCGGGTCCCATCCCCATGCCCGTCTCGGTCCCGTCCCTGTATTTGTCCTGGTACCGATCCCCGCCCTNTCCCCACCCCCATCCCCATCCTCGTCTCGGTCCCGTCCCCGTCCTGGTCCGATCCCGGTCCCAGTCCTGGTTCCGGTCCTGTTCCCATCCGCGTCCCCATTCCCGTCCCCATCCCCTTCCCGCAGAGGCGCCCGGGTTGTTCTCAGCATGTCCCCGTTTATTTCGGAGGGAGACGGTCGGGAGGGGACACACACACACAAAGCGGGGTGGAGCCGGGCAGCGCCCCGGGGTGCGGCTGGAACCCCGCGGGTAGATCCCGCACCCCGGGGCTCCCGCTGGCGGACCCGGTGTCGCTGCCCGGCTCCATCCCGCTCTAGTCCGCCCGGCACTCGTGCAGCTCCTCGGCCCCGCCGATGCGGAGCCCCTGCAGCAGCGGGAAGGTGGCGGGGGGCTCCTCGAGGAACCCCCAGTCCCCCGCGCCGCCGCCGCCGTTCCCGCGGCCTCGCAGGTTCTCGTAGAACCGGGGAGCGGGCTCGGGGAGCAGCCGCTGCCCCCGGTACCCCGCGCCCCCCACCCGCGCGTACTGCACGGGCTCCCCGGGACCCTCCTGCTGCACGTAGGGCCGGGGCAGCGCCGGGAGGGCGGCAGGCAGGGCGGGATGTTCCTTCCCCGGCTGCTTCCCCGGTTCCCCTTCCAGCACGGTGACCGTGGAGATGGCGGCTGGGCCGGGCTCCCTCGCGGCGAGCACCTGGAGCGGCTCCTGGGGAGCAGCGGGAGGTCACAGCCGGTGCTATCTGCCCCTGCTGTCCCTCACAGTGCTGGGTGGGGACTGGGGTCCGGGCAGCACCGCCCGGTCTCACCTGCGGCACCGCTGGCGGCACCCACTTGCCCAGGCTGCTGTTGGCGGGGTCGGGGACACTGGGCCAGAGCTGCTCCTTCATCCTGGGGACCACGGGGATGAGGGGCTCAGCGAGGCGGGCTGGAATGGGTGGCCTCAGTGCTGGACCGGCTCCCACCGAGCTCCCGGCGGGATGTCAGCACCTCGCACGGCCACCCTGTCCCACCGGCCTGGGGCGGGGCTCCGGTACTCACCGCTCGTTCTTCTGGAAGCAGACGAGCAACACGATGAGCACGACAAAGACCAGCCCCAGGGTCAGGAAGAGGAACTGGATCTCAGTGTCATCTGGGAAGTGGGACAGGGTCACAGGGAGCTGCAGTGGGCACCGGCAGCTGTGCTGAGCCATGAGGTTGGGGCAGGACCAGGGGCTGCAGGTCCCCTCCCATGTCCCCCCTGCCCCGGGTGTCTGCAGCCCTCACCCAGCACTGTTGTCACCAGGGTCAGGCTGGTGCCGTTGGTGCCACCGGCGGCCGTGGATGCCATGATGTGCACCTTGTACAGGGTCGATGGCTTCAGCCCCCGGATGACAAAGGAGCTGAGGGAAGGATTCACAGTGGCACCTGGGGACACATGGGGCTGCTGGTGTGACAGGATCCCCCCACCTGTGCAGCCCCTCAGGTCTCTGCTGGCAGAGAGCCCTGTGAGGGACCCATACAACTCCCTGACCCTCTCTGAGAAGGACACAGGGTCTCCTGGTATCTCCACCCAGCACATGGAGATGGGACAGAGGGCAAGGTCAGTGGTGCTGTGGGCACAACTCACTGGCCACATGGGTGATGCTGTTGGCCCAGAAGATGGTGTAGCTGGTGATGAAGCCATTCTGCATCTCCACCGGCAGCGGCTCCCAGCAGAGCTCGGCCTCTGACTTGCCGATCCTCTTCAGGTGAAGCTTTGGGGCATAGGACGGTGCTGGAAAGAGCAGGACAAGGAGGGACCAAGTGCTGAGCAGTGCCACTGCCTCAGGTGGGAACTGATGGGGAGGGGGTGTCCCACTCCCAAGGTGTGGGTGTCAGGACCTGCCCATGCTGTAGGGGAGCTGAGGGCACATTCATGACAATGACATTCATGACATGAGACAAATCCAGCCCCCCAAGCTGAACTGTCTGGTACAACCCCTAGATTAGGGGTACATGGGGAAGAGGTCATTCCTCCTTTTGGAAGGGCAAAGTCTCGGTGGTGGGGCTCCCTTCCACGTACCCTTCTGCTGAGAGTAGGCTGTGGTGTGGATGGGCATCCCGACAGTGCCCTCGTAGAGGGGGTACAGTGAGATGTTGTACCGCTGGAAAGGCTCGATGCCATCTGCAATGGAGAGCAGACGGGGCTGGGAGTTCAGGGCACTGGCTGCTGAGACCCCTCAGCTGCACTGCCCTTGCCCCACAGCACCAACCCACCTACCCTGGGGGTGGATCCAAAGGAAGGAGGGAAGGTGGGGAGTGGGCTGGGGGCAGGGCTTGGTCCTGGTTTGCTCAGCGTGGGTGCCAGTCCTCTGGGACAGCTGACCAGGGGGTGAGGCCCCCCTGGCAGCCCCCACTTACCCTGGATAAGGGCTGTGGTGGCTGCCCCGTCATGTTCTATCTGCCAGCACGTGCTGCAGTACTCAGGCTCTGCTGTCACCGGCTGCCACTCCAGGACATAGGCCATCACTGGGGCCAGCGGCGCCTCCCAGTGCACCCAGAGGCTGTGCTCGTCCCCGGGCACGGCCCGGAGCCCGGCCGGGGGCTGACCTGCTCGGGAAAAGCAGCCGGGATGGTGGGAGAGGGGAGCACCTCTCCCACATCACCCCCTGTGCGCCTGGCTTTGGAGTCTGTTCTCTCCTTGCCCTGGCTGTGCACCCCACGGCAGCCAGCTGGGGGGAGCAGAGCCCCGCGGGACACGCGGAGGTTTTGGGCACTGCCCTCACCTTTCCTCTCCAGGAGCACGACCTCGGTCGGTGCCGACTCGCCGGCGGCGTTGTAGACTGAGACATAGACCCTCCTGGTCCCCGCGGGCACCGAGAAGCTGCACTGGGTGTGGGTGGTGTTGCAGATGGTGGGGGGGTCCCTGCCCCTCCTCCGGGGGCTCAGGGTGACGCGGTAGCCCAGCACTCGCCCGTTGGCCTCCCGCTGCCGTGGGGGCTGGGTGCGGGCAGGGGGTGTGGGTGTCAGTCCCTGCGGGGATCTCAGCCCCCAGGGCAATGCCCCGGCAGCTCCCGCAGCCCCCGCCCGCCCCTGCTCACCTTCCAGCGCAGCTGCACCTCCAGCAGCCCCCCTGTCCCGGCCGGCTGAGCCCCCCACCACGCATCCAGCTTTCCTGTGGGAGCTGCAGTGGGAGAGGGATTGAGAAGCTGAGATGGGCCCGTGTGGCTGTGTCCCCAACACTGTGCCCTGTGTCCCCAGCGCTGTGCTGCCCAGGCAGAGGGCACCCTCTGGGTGACACACACTCACCTTTCTCGTGGGTGGTGTAGTTCCTGCCCGGGCTCCACTTGCTCCAGGAGGCCAATGCCGATGCTGAGTTCCGCCGGCACCGCATCTGGAAGTGGTACTGGGTGCCGAAGAGGAAACCGCAGCGCTGCGCGGTGCCGGCCCGGCCGATGATGCCGGTCACCTGGGGGCAGGCAGGACGAGGGCTGTGCTGGCTCTGCCTCGGGCAGGGGCTGGCCCTGCTGTGGGCGTGCGGGGACACCTTGCTGTCCCACTCACATGGGGACCCCTCTGCTCCCATGGCTCCTGGCTCCTGCCCTGTCCCACCGCCCCAGCAGCACTCACCAGGGCCCAGGCAGGGTCCTCGGGTGCCCGATAGCGCAGCTCACACTGCAGCTCCATGTGCTCTGTGCCCCTCGCTGTATCCCAGGCCAGGGCAACGCAGTCGGTCTGGAAGGGGATAGACTGAACGCTCTGCAGGGTTGGGGGGTCCAGCTTGGCTGTAGGAAGAGCAGGGGAGAGTTGGAGAGGTTTGTGGCGGGCAGTGCCCATAGCCACGACCTCACATGTGCCTGTTGTTAATGCCAGGAGCTGCAGCCAGGATGCTGCAGCAAGAAATGGGGGGAAACCACCCCAAAACATTTAGGAAAATGGCTGGTGGGAAGGGACAGGAGCTGGTGTGTGCCCCTGCTCGTGAGTGCAACACTGGCACAGCTCTGCATTAATGCCTATGCAGAGAAAACAGATCCCATGGGGCCTAGTGTCTGGAGGACCCCACATTTGGGTCTGCTCAGGGGTGAGAGTGTGGCACAGTCATGGAGGGGCTCAGCTGGCTCCTGGCCAAGCCCTTCCCCAGCCCCAGCCTAGAGAGGATAAGTCTCTCCATCTGGGAAGGCTCCTTTTATAAATAGTTTATAGGCACAGGATCCATTATTAATAGAGCTGCTGAATAAATGGGTAATCAATTGCTGCAGGAGCTGTGGAGTGCAGCAGGTCAACTGGCAGCTCATAACCCGCCGCACGCGCTCTGTGACGTGGCGCTGGCCCCGATTCATCCCGGCAGGACATCCATCACGGAACCTGCCTGGGAAATGTGACCTCGAGGCCCGACGTGCTTTAATGTCACTTTAATACCCCTGTCACCAGCTTTCCTGGCCCCTGACCTCTGTGCTGTCACTCACCCACGTCCATGGGGTCGATGCAGAGATGCTCTGACTCGGCCGTGCCCAGGGCGTTGGTGGCAGACACCCAGATCTCCATTTGCCGGTACAGCTGGAGCAGCCGGCGTGGCACCGTGCAGTGGCGGTGCCCTTCTCGTGGGGTGCAGCCTGTCACTGCCTGGCCTCTGCTCCTGCAGCACACAGGGCAGTGGGCTCAGGGTGCCTCTGGCAGAGGGTGAGGCTTGCTGTGGGGTTTGGCAGGGGACCGTGGTCCCGGGACTTACCCGGCACACTTCAGCACGACGCTGGTGGGGAGGTGGCTGTCGGTTCCCTGCTCCCATTGGCACGTCAGCCCGTAGTCACTGAGGTTCAGGATGCAGCTGAGGTTGAGAGGCTTTGCAGGAGGGTCTGGGGGAGAACGACCAGGAAAGAGCCTGAGCAAGTGCCTGTCCCGGCAGGGGAGGAGGGTGACCCGTAGAGGCAGCAGACTTACAGCCTGCCCTGATCTCTGTCTTGCCAACGCGCTGCTTGGTCCCGTTCCACTCCACACAGCACCACAGCTTGGCCTGTGTGTGGTTGAACCGGGGCAGGGTGAGGTTGGACACCTCTGTGCCCCCCGGACCCTGGTGCTGGCTCCCAGCCACAGGCTTGTTGTCCAGCATCCAGCTGATCCGGATCTTCCCCTGCTCCAAGCCACGGCAGAGTTCTCTGTGGATGGTGCAGGACGCCGTGACAGCCGAGCCCAGGGGCACAATGAGGGAGTCCGGAGTCACTGAGGCACAGCCCAGTGTCCCTGCAGGCAGGAAAAACGTGTCACATCCAGAGCACTGCTGTGACAAAGCCATCTCAGCTCCTCAGTGCCCAGGCAGGACATAGGGATGAGCCTCTTCCCTTAGATGGGCCCCCCATCTCTGGAGAGGAAGAGCTGAGCGTTGGGCAAGCCACCGGCACGTGCCAGGCCCCATCCTGCCCGTGCCCGCTGTGCTGCTGCTGTTCCTGCCTGCCCCCCGATGGGCTCAGGGTGCTGGGGATGGCTGTGGGACAGGATGGGATGGACCACACTCACCGCCCAGCTGGAGGAGCAGGAGCAGGGAGAGCTGCAGCAGGAAGGGTGTCCCAGCACCGTGTCTGGCCATGGTCTCCTCCGTGCTATTGGCATCACCATCTCCTGGAACGGAGAAAGCGGCTTCTCCTGGGGGTCGGCAAGGGTTGGGGACGAGGTGGGCTGAAGCAGCCGGGCTCCATTATCACCGGCGCTTCCTGGAGCAGAATGTCCTTTCGCTGTCAGCGTCAGCCCTTCCCGCAGCCCTTCTGACACCTCCGCCCCCGGCTCGGCGCCCGCACCGCCGCAGCCGCCGGCGTGGGAAGCGCAGTGCCAGAGACCCCGGAACGCGGGTCCTTCCACACCGTCCCGGCCCCGCACATCCCGGGCACTGTGCCCTGTGCCCGGCCGCAGACACGGGCTGATTTTATCTCCACTATCTCCGGCCGCTGCCGGGCAGAGATTTGCGGTTTGAGGGCGGGTGAGGGCGGCGGAGGGCGATAAGCTGGGAGAGGGAAGCCAATGACCGACAGCAGCAGAGCGGGACTGGCCGGAGCTGCAGGGGGTCCTGCCCACACCCCTCCCGGCTTCCCCCGTCAGCTGCATCCCCTGCCTGCCGCTGGGAATGGCCCTGGGAGCGGTGACTGCCTCTGCCCCTTTCCGGCCACCTCTGCCCGGATCCTCTGCCCCGGATGCGTCCTAGACACGCTCGTGGCTCAGGAGGGGCTGCCCACAGTGTGCCCAGCTCCTCACACCCCAAGTCAACACCCAGAGAGAGACAAAGCCCTCGAGTGTGGGAGGTGGGACCGCGGCCACCCCTGAGCACTCGGCACATGCAGCTGTCCCAGGCAGGGGACTGGGTAGAGCAGCCACAGACCAGATGCTGCCCAGTGGGACCTGAGCACCACGTACCCAGCCCTACCTCACCTCCATCCCTACCTCGCCTCCATCCCTGCCTCTCCTCCGTGTCCGAGGTGTCCGGCTGCCGCTCACCGCCCGCTCCGAGCGCGGGGCTCCAGCTGCTGGCGGCTGGCCGTGCTCAGTCTGTTTGCTAACATGCTGCTTTCCCCCGTTAGTTCCTCAAAACCAGGGCCGTTAGTTGCTGTGACGCTCTGAAGAAGGTGATTGCAAAACACTTCCCTGAAGTCTGCGACCCCCTTGCTCGCTGCAGGCAGGAAAAGCCCAGGGGACACAGGACACCCCGAGCAGCGCCCGGCCTCCACCCTGCCCACGCCGGGGCCGGGCTTGGCACAGCCGGGATGTGGCACAGACAGTTCCTCACTGCAACTGCCCTGGGGCCACCCCCCGGGGGACATGCCAGAGGAGCTGGGGAAAGTGGCAGGAGGCCATGGGCCAGGGAATGAGCAACTTGAGGGGCAGGAGGCAAACCCAGCTGTGGGTGCCAGCGCAGTGTGATGCCACCTGGGAGCAGCTCACATCCCCAAGCCTGTGCCCTGCCCATGTCCATGTAGTCGAGTTTGCCACAGGGTGAGCGGCCTGCAGGATGTCTGAGAGCAGCCCATGATGTACCCACCAGTATCTCCCAGTAGTGACCATTAACCCGTGTTATTTCAACAGCTCCTTGCCTGGGGCAGTGCCGAGCTGCTGTGCCCACCCGTGCCAGGCTGGAGCACAGCCCTGGTGGGAAATCCCATGTCTGGTGGGATGGGGCTGGCATGGGGGGTAAACACAGGGTTGCTCAACCCTACACACACTCACAGCCTTCGCAACCACGGCGGCTGTTGTGCAAAGGGCTGTTTACTCCGGGCTTGGGGCGGTGTTTCATCTCCACGGCATGCTACAGTACTCACACAGCCCCATGCTGCCAAAATCTGGGGGGCCAGAGCGGCCCCCTGGGAGCAGGGTGTCTTGGTGTGGTGGGAGACCAGCCTGGGGAGGTCTGGCTTTGCCTCCTGCAGAGCCGGGTGCTGTCCAGGGGGGGGATGGCCTGGGGCTCTCACTGCCGACCCCACAAGCCCGCCAGTCCAAGCAAAGGCACTTTGCCCCAAATGTGCCCTGCTTGTACCGGGTCAGGCTCCAGGCGGGGATGCAATGGGGGCTCAGCACCCTGGGCTGGGGCACGGGGTCGATTCCCACTGCCTGCCCGGCCGAGGGAGCTGCCCTCGCAACATTTCCCTGGGGTGTAGCAACCCCCAGCAGTTCGGGACGGAAGCTGGTGCCGTGCGGGCTGTTTACAAGCCGAGCAGGAATATCCGTGGGTAGCCATGGCGACGTGGGCATCTCCGTGGGAACCGAGGGCGTAGCGCTGCAAACACCCAGCTGGACACCGGCAAACGCCCGCCGCCGATGGGGCCCCGCCACCCACGGGCCGGGATCGGGGTGAGGAGGGGACTTTGCATCCCGCACCAGCGCACCCCAGTCCTCGGGCTCACCTCGCCCGTGCTCCGCAGGGAAAGGGCTCGTCCCGGGAGGCTCCGAGCGTGCCAAACAGCCGCGACAGCCGCCTGCGAGCGGGGATGGGACAGACGCGCCCCCTGACAGCGCTCTCGGTTCCCCTCCGGCTCTGAGTCACGCTCACAAGCTCACAGATCCCGTTCCTGAGAAGGGACAGGAATACGAGGCAGGGTGCGAGGTGTCACCTCTGCAGAGATCCTGAGCCGTGGGTCCCGGCCAGCCTGGCAGAGGGGCTGGGGCAGGAGGATGCACAGGGAAGGGGCTGCCGGGGTGTGAGAGCCAGCTGGGTGACAGAGGGTCCCACGGTGCAGAGACAGGTGGTGGCACGGGCCGTGGTGCGGGACAGCAAGGGGAGCACAGTTTGAAGGGAGGGTGGACTCTCACAAAGCAGGTTTTGGGGTGAGTGGTGGGGCAGCGGCTCCCAGTTCGTGCCATAAGAGCCTCCCCAGCCTGAGGCCATCAGGAAAGGGGGAAGGTGGAAAGGGGAAGCAGCTGCGGGGCTTTTCCTGGTTGCAGTGTGTGGGATGGGGACCGATGGCAGCAGCCCGTGGGCATGGCCAGACCCTGTGGGCAGCTCTAGTTGCAGTCCACAGGCAGCAGCCCCACATTTAGTGCCCGAGAGCTCTCAGCTACGCCGCTGTTTCCCGTGCCTCTGATTCCATCCCTGCTGGGTGGATCATTGCTTTTAAACAGAATAAAGTACATTCCTGGTGCGTATCAGCTCCACAGGCAGCAAAACCCAGCTCCCCTAAAGGGATTTTCCCTTTCTTCTTTTCATTCCCTAAAAAAAATAGAATATTGCCAGTCACGTAAGATGCGAGATCTAAGTGCAAAAGCTTCTGCAGTCTCTAATGGGTGAGGAGACCTGGTTAATTGGTGCCCAATGCAATTAATTCAGACTACCCCCTTCATCACTGAGGAGGGAGCAGAGAGCTCCCCATCAAGTCACTCTGTGGGTGGGCAGAGGTGGTCAGGAGAGGACTCTTGGCTCTGGATGGCATCACCGGGGGACAGGGGACATGGGGAGGCTGCCAGCATGGAGCCACCCCTGGGACAGAATCCCATCCAGGACCCTCCTCTGTCTGCAGGCTCTGGTCACCCAAATACCAGAGATGTCCCCAGTGCTTGTCCCTGCTGTGCCACTGCCAGCTCCACCCCAGTGAGGCAGCTGCAAATTGGAGAGGATTGATGGCAGGGGTCCTGGAGGCTGACCTTGAACAGCTCCCGACATATTCCTGCAATTAATGAAGCAGGAGGATTAATTTCTGTGTGACAGATCCGGGGAGGCTCTGATGGGCATGGGGAGGAGGGGCAGGATGTGCTGCCATTATTCATCTCTACTCTGCCAAGGTGGTGCCAAGGGGCTGCAGCTCCAGCTCGGCAGAGCGGTTTGATGGGCTGGATGGGCAAGAGGGAGAGATCCTCCATGGGACCACCTAGAACTTGCCTGTCCCTAAACTCCTGTTTTTGTTGCACAGGTGTCTGTGGCAGCGGAGCCTCCCCATGTCCTTTGGCCCTGTACCAGCCTCTCACCCCTCATATTCCTGGAAATTCCTGCTCTCTTCTGCTGAGTCACTCCAGACCTCAGACTTGTGAAGCGTCTTCTCCTTATGCCATTGCTGAAAAGAAAATTTCCCTTTGGTGTTGCCTCCCATTAAACCACCTGGGCAGGGGCTTTTCACCCCCCCAGCACAGCCTCTGCCCCTGCTGTGCCCGTGGTGCCAGGCAGCACGTCTGGCTCTGATCCCAGCTGTCGGGGCTTTGTGGCCACTCCCCGACACTTCCCGGCAATCAGGCTGCGAGCAAAGCACTATTGGCACTATTGTTCTTCTGCTCTAATAAACACCTCTGACAATAATAGAAAAAACCCCGGCTTTTATCAGGAGAAAAGGATACCTGGGGATTATTTACTCAGAGTCAATAGTTGCAGGTAAGGGCTGCCAGCCGGGCAGGCACTGACAGCTGCTCGTGGCTGGAGTGGCTGGAGCGCTGCATGGAAAAGGAGCAAAGCTCTCCCAACTGCTCCCCCCCTGGAAAAGGAGCAAAGCTCTCCCAACAGCTCCCCTCTGCTCCTGCTGTATGAACCCCCCCATCTCAGCTGTGCTGCCCAGGGGTTCCCCCTTCATTCCCCATCCCTGTCACTCTGGGACATGCTGCCAGTGCCAGGCCCCTGGAAGGCACAGGGGGGCTCTGGGTGCTCGAGCTGTGGGGTGGGAACGTGACTTGGAGTTGGCACTTCTCCTCTTCCGAGGGCTCAGATCTGTGAGAGCAAAAAAGCCACGGTCAATTGAGCTAATCACCAAGGCAATGAAATGTCTTGGTGAGGTTATAAACATCCCCGCTTGAACCCAGTGACACAGGGAAATAGGAATCCAACCAAGCAGCCTCCAAAAGAGCTTTATTCCCCATTATTTTCATTAGCTGCCTTGTAATTTGATTTGTCCCTCTCCTGCTGCTGGCTTTTTCCATGGCCAGGAGGAGTGACAAATGAAACACCCACAAATGAGCCTGACAGTGTCCGGGGGGCTCAGGAGTGGCACAGCTCCCCTGGCCCCTGGGAAACAGCCTTGTCTGTGCCCTGCTAGCTGGGATGGGAGGTTGGGGTATCAGGGGTTGGCTCTGATACCACCCAAATCTCCTGGCCAAGACCCCCTGAGGCTCAGGCTGTGGTTCCCAGTGCCATCAGTGCCCTTCCTGGGGGGCACAGGGTGAGGGCCCCAGGGCTGGCACTGTGTCAGCACCACCACCTGTCTCCGGGTGCTCCTGTGCCCTCTGCTCCACACTGACATCCTGTCCCCGTTATCTGCAATTTCCTTGAAAGCTGTCAGGCATCGAAGGGGGGCCCCTTTGCAAATGAAGAGAGGAGGAAACAACCGGGTCTGCATTTCCCACTAGAAATTAATCCCCCCTTCTTATTTAAAGGTATCAGTGAATGAGGCCAAGTTGTTAAGTGACAAAAGAAAAATGATTCTTGCCTTCCAGGGTTATTAAAATCATGTTCTACAATTTTAGCAGCCACAAGGAAGCCCAGATAATGACAGATGATGATAATCCATCTCCAGCACAGCCTGGTCTATAATGATACTGCCCATATCTCTTGTATTACCACCAATTACTCAGTGTATAATGAAAATGTACATCCATTCTGGGGAGCTGCATTTGCTGCCTCTGAATCCAATTTCTCCCTCTCCTCCCCCCAGTACTCTCCTGCTACAGCTGGAGCCCCCACTATGCCTGGCTCTGCTCTGGAATCTGGCCTGGGGGATCCACCTTGTCCCTGGCAAGGATTTTACCTGTGAGGGCTGTGAGTGCCCCTCACCTTGGCCTCGAGCTCCTGTGGCTGCACAAAGCCTGTCTGGGGACACAGGCAGGACAGGAGAGGCTTTGAAATGCAAATTGCAGGAGGAACCTGAGGAGATACAAAGCCAAGTGAATGCTCTCTGCTGGCCGAGGGAGCAGCTCGCGGCCAACCCAGCCTGGGCCTCCCCTCCCACCCTGTGAGCTCCCGGCAGCCGCCCCGGCTGCCAAAATCCGGGTGGAAGCTCCTGTCCAAATGCTGAGGTGGCATAATCCTGCTCAGCACAGCAACATCCCGCTGAGCACAGCAGCATCCCCCTCATCACAGCGTCATCCCCCTCATCACAGCATCATCCTCCTCACCACAGCATCATCCCCCTCACCACAGCATCATCCTCCTCACCACAGCATCATCCTGCTCAGTGCAGCATCATCCCCCTCACCACAGCATCGTCCTCCTCATCACAGCATCATCCCCCTCACCACAGCATCGTCCCACTGGGCAGAGCAGAATCCTGCCGGGCACAGCATCATCCCACAGGGCACAGCACCATTCTCCCCAGCTGGCAGCAGCTGTATGACCCAGCCTGGAGCAGAGCTTCCACGACAACCCCACTGTCACCTTCTGATGTCTGGAGGTGACAGGGTCACACCCCCTTCCCTGCCACGGACATTTCTCAGGAAAAATGTACCCCTGAGCTTTTCCACCGCCCTCTGAGGGGGAAACTGTGCTGCCTGCGCTGGGACCAGCTGCATTTCACAGCAGCATTTTATCCTGTTAAATCAGAGCAGGAATCACTGAGACCCAGGTGAGCTTCTGATTGCAACTGGATCCGCTCCTGCCGCAGCACCTGGAAGCGGCGCGGGGCCGTGTAAGATTAATGTAGATATATATTTCATCTGGATCCTATTGCCTTCCACTTTATTCAGGTCAAAAAAGCAGGAGGCAACATCTTTGAAGATGAAAACATAATCTTTTGGAAAATTGAAAGTACAGATCATTGTTTGGGCAGCAGTCTGTGCGTGTGCAGCCACCAGGGCCTGCAGCGCCTGCCTGGGGGGGACCTTTATGGGGGTCCCTGGAACAAAAGAACGTGTTGTGCTCCTGGAGAGGAGCTGGAAGTGGGAAACATCATGTGTGTGTGTGTATGCACAGCATATGTGCACTGGGGTGACCCTGCCTGCCCTTCCCAACACCCCCCCAGGTGAGCTCTGAATCTCCCCCATAAAGAGAGAGCTCACCCCAACGGGGCCAGGCCCCCTGTAAATGTTTGCCCTTGGAGAAGAGCTCCACTGCCAACTGCCTCGTTAACACGGCTCTCCAGGTAGCAGAACCTGCCTCGTTATTTCTCAAATTAAATGCCTTTATTTTTCATAACTTTGTGTAATAAATCTGTGTGCGTTTAATCCATAATTAAGGGCTCCTCCTGCTCTGAGCTGCTCTGAGCAGAACGCCCGGCGCCGCCTTCCCCAGCACAACTTTACATGAGTTATTAAAGAACAGAGGTGCATCTATTAATTATTTCATAAATATTAACAAGCCCTTAATGGCTGGAATCCTGGAATAACAAGTTCCCGGGGATTCAGTTTTAAAAAGGTTGTTAACTGCACTGACCGCTGGGCTCTGGGAGCCCACAGGACAAACACTGTGGGCAGTGGCAGCAGGAGCAGTGCCAGTGCCAGCTGCTGTGCTTGGATCCCTTGGCAAATCAGCCCTGAAGCGAGGGTGGAGCTGGGGTCACCAGAAATATGGTTTTAAATTGAAGGACAATAGGTTTCGAATAGATATTGGGAAAAAAGTCTTTCCTGGAAGGGTGGTGAGGCCTCGGAACAGGTTGGCCAGAGAATCTGTGGGTGTCCCATCACTCAAGGGCAGTTTGGATGGGTTTTGGAGCACCCTGGGGTGGAAGGTGTCCCCGCCATGGCAGGGAGTGGAATGGGATTGGCTTTAAGGCCCCTTCCAACCCAAACCAGTCCCTGGTCCTACAGGCAATGCTTCAGGTGGGTGTCAGCTCCCATGTGAACAAAGTGAATCCAGGCTCCCCCACCCAGCAGAGTGACACCTTTCAGGGAGCTCAGCCCAGGGCAGCCCCTGCACAGCTCCTTAAACCACCCTGAGCCTGCTCTCCCTGTACCACCCCTGTGCAGCAGCAGAGGAGCGGTTATCCCACGTTGGCCCCATGGCAATGCTGCTGTGCCCCTGCAGCTCCCCAGGCCCTGCTCATCCCGTGCTTTCCTTCCTGGAGATTTGGACATCCTGCTCTTGGACCCAGGAGAAGTTATGGGGGCAAACTGGGGAGCCAGGGCTGGCCCTGCACTCACAGAGGTGGGAGGAGGATCCACAACTGCCCGTTTGGCAACACTTTTGGGAACATTTCCCCAGCCCAGGCTGCCAGCAGGGCTGATGTGCGGCGGGTGCAGTGGTGATGTTTTGGAAGCCTGGGATGACACTGATTCATTGGGGCAATTAAAGCTCTTTCCGGCCTTTCCTCAGCGGCGTTTTGGCATTTGGTTCTTGGTGAGTTACAAGCACCTTCCCCGTGTGGAGACATTTACAGCCATGAATTTTGCAGAGCTCAGTAAAGCATAATTACCTTCCGGGGAGAGGCAGGAGATCCGGGCAGCAGCTCCAGGCATGGGCATTCCAGCCAGGAATGTGAATTCCCGTGGGCTGGGGCTTCTGAGAGAGAGAGAGAGAAACACCGAGCCAAACCCAGGGCGGTTTGGCATGTTTTCATTCCACCCTGAAAAATTCCCTTTTGCTGAGGGAAGATCCCGCGGACCAAGCGGGAACTCCCTGCGGAGCATCACTCCAGGATGCAGATCTGGCAACACCCCTGCCCCTCTTCAAGCCTGGGGCTAGAGAGGGAGATGCTCGGGCACTGCCTGGAGGGCAACCACCCCCGGATCCTCTCCTGCATCCCGCGGCTGAGGCTGTTTCGTCTCCTCCGAGAGCCCCGGCTCGGGCACACCCCGACATGAATATTGATGGCCGGCTGGATGCGGGGAACGCGCTAATTTAATCAGGGTGACAGGAGCGGGGCTCCCCGGAGGCGCCGCGCTGCCGCTTGCTGACATTAATGTTACTTTGTGTCACAAGGCATTTTTTTTTAATGTATCTTGCCAGTAAAATAATCAGCCTTCTCCCGGGTACAGAGGCACTTGTTTCTCATCCATTATGATACAGACGTCGCTCCGCGGTTGTCATTAGCGCACGAGAGGAGAGTCGGGGCAACACGTCTGGTATTTTTAGAAGTATGACACGGATGAGGAACATATTCTTGCCTTTCAAAGGCAATAAACAACCTCTGTCGTGCAACTTCCTTCGGGCCACGCAGAGGTGGCGGGTGCTGCAGAGCCCGCCCGGCCCCGCGTCTGTCCCCGGGGAGAAGAGGGTGACCCCGGCCGCCAGCGCTGGGGGAGGAGTGGGATTTGGGGAGGTCTGGGGGGTCCAGGGGACCCCTGTTTCAGTCCCTGGGAGGTGGGTGACCTGTGGGAGGGCACTGGCAAGGACATCATGGACCAGAGCAGCTGCAGCCCCAGGGGACCCACCTGGCAGTTCAGGGCTGACATGAGGAGGACACGGGGCTGGGGGGTCAGTCCAAAGCACCCCCAGACACGGCAAGGTTTGCAGCCTCCTGTGCTCTCCTGACCGGAGATCTGAGGCAGTTTATCAGTTTCTGTAGTGAGCTTTCAGCTCACCCTCAAAGGCCCTGAGTCCTCGGTGAGCAGCCCTGCTCGTTCTGCTCGTGCATCTTTAATCTTGAGTGAAAAACGAGGGATTTTCCCCCTTTTCCTTTCGCTGTTTGCCTTCAGAGACTGGGACAACAACATCAACTCTCCTCCTCCAGCAGACACAGAGGGGCTTTCTGTTGCCCCAAAAGCACCACATTGCCTGCTGGGACTGGGGGGCACAGAATGACCAAAGCTGGGGGGGCAGGAGCCAGGCAGCTCCCGTGGAGTGAGGATGAGCCCTCCCATCACGGCCATTTAGGAATGAGACACTAAGAGGAGCCAGACAGACACTTGAAGAGCATTAAACCCGCTGATGAGTCAAAATGCAACTTCAGCTCCTGGCCCAGCAGGGTCCAGCTGAGGCCCTGGGATCAGCAGGGAGAGCAGCAGCGCCTGGTGGGAGCACAGGGATGTGTCGGCTTGTTTTGAGTTTATTCTATTATCGAGAGGTTTTTTTTTTCCAAGAGGAAAAAATCGCTATGGCAACTTCTGCAACCGCGGCGCTCCTGGGAGACTGACTGCGAGTGAGACTTGCCACTCATCATCTGACAATGTTAATCTGCCG
Organism: Cyanoderma ruficeps; assembly: GCA_008694505.1. NCBI lineage: Eukaryota > Metazoa > Chordata > Aves > Passeriformes > Timaliidae > Cyanoderma > Cyanoderma ruficeps. Next base: position 3,611,827 of record VZDJ01000274.1, on the reverse strand, counting down.
GATTTACATAGTAATTAATGTCAAGAGGCAATCTACGACTTGAGCAATCAGAGTTTCTGTGCATTAAGTCAGGCTCCGAAGACAGCAATACATAATTGTGTGTAAGAAAGGCATTTAACCCCTCGTGGGCTTTCCCCAGGGAGCAGGAGGGTCGAGCAGGCTCTCCTGTGTCCTGACATTGACATGGTGCACCGAAGATCTTTAGACCTGCTTGGCCCTGACCCTGCTGAGCTCGGGGCTCTCTGGGCCACACTGGCTGCAGCTCCCAAATTCTCTTTGCCCTTGAACTTCATCAGCTGTTCCTTAGCAGAAAACTCCTGCCTTTCCTGCCCAAGCCACACCGCTTTTTCCCTGGATGCATCATTAACTCAGCACCTGCAGGATCTGTCTGTAACCCTGCTGCCGTCAGACCCCCCTGCAATAACCCACCTCCCCCAGCAGCACCAGACACTCCCAGCCTTGAGCTGAGGAGTTGTCCCAGCGCCAAGGCAGCCACCCTGTGTGTCCCTTCCCATCCACACTTCCAGCCTCTCTGGGAAAGCCACAGTGGGAGCCAGGCAGTTCAGGGTAAAGGCCTTTGTGGAATACCTGGACCTTGGCCCTGGAGGAGAGAATGAGGGGATTGAGGGAGGACAGGGCAGCTTTTCTGCCACACAACCAACCTAGTGCTGAGGGGTTGTTCACATCCTCTTCTGCATCCTGGGACAGGGCTCAGTCCCTTCCTCCCAAAACCCCTCCAAATCCCTGCCTCAAGCTGTTCCTGCAGCCTCCTCTGTAAAGAATAAAGCTCTGCTGAATCCCAGCATCCTTTCTTCCTCCATCCTTTCAGCTGGATCCAAAAACTTCAGAGGAGGAATGAAAAAAAAAATCTAATTGATTTCTTCCGTATTAACAAGTCAATCATTAGGGTGGGTTTTTTTAATGACTCATAAGCAAGCTTGACGTGTCTGTTAATTAAATAGCCATCCCAGCTCTAATCTGCTGCAAGTTAATCATTTGGGGAATTAAAAGGTGTCAGTGCTGAATACCTCATTATTGTAAGTGCTCATCTGTCCTTGCTGGGAGGAGCTGGGGTGAGGATGGGATTGAGCCCTCGGCAAGTTTGAGTCCCAAATACCCCAAATCTGCTTTCCTGCCCCCCTCAGCTGCCCCCCTGCCCCAGACCACTCACCCACTGTTTCCTCCTCCCAAGCCCACCCAGCTCCCCAACACCCACACACCCATTTACCCCAAGGGGACTGAGTGATGCTCCTATCACGGGCTGATGGAATGGGACAGTTTCAGAGGTGAAAAAAATGGTCTGTTTTAATTTTGACAGCAGGGTTGGTGCCTGGGGTCAAGCTCTTTTTAGTATCATCGAAATTGATATTGATGAAGCCACCGCAATTTAATTTATTGGCTCAGTGCACAATCCCGTGACCAGCCACGTGCAGGAGCTGACAGCTGAGCGATGGGGTTGGATGGAAGTGGGATCTCCCTGAACTCCTGGGAGAACCTATGGGGGAAAAAAAACAGTGGAAGGCAATTTAAGAGAAATTCCTCCTTCTGTCTTGTCGTGGTTCAAGACCCTTAGGTTTAAAATCCCTTCTGCAATGTGTCAGCACACCACTGGTCATACAGAGGGGCAGAGGATTTACAAGCCCATTAGAGGCTCCAGTATTAAATCTTAATTACAAATTCCTCAAAGCCACCTCTCCTGCCTCCAGAAGATCCTGGCCCAGCCCTATTGCTCCTCTGCCTTCCCAGCTGCTCATCCAACAGCAAATACTGATTCCTTGTATTTCCTGCCTTTCTCGCTGCTTTGTGAAGGTAAACAACAAGAGGGCACACAGGATAACTCTGGTGGTGAGTGAAGGATGCAGCTTCATGTTGCCGTGTGAACTGTATTAATCATTTGGTGACTGGCCTGATGCAAGATAACGAGAGGTAATTAGTTACTAAAATTGGGAGGTGGGCATGTTGCCAGTTGTTTACAGGTGCCATGGTGACGGGGGCAGCCTGGAGAATTGCCTTTTCCAAGGGCTCAAAGCTTGCTTTAAAACATTTGGTCCAATTATGGACCTAAGGCTGAGCACACCCGAATGTTCAGGGTCTCTGCCGCAGCTGCAGCGGGTGTGTTGGAGCATGGATAGGATGTGTGCCCACCAGGGAACATGGGAACATGCCCTGAGCCCTCCCAGCCCCTCACAGTGCTGCAGCTGCTGCTCAGGGCGTGGCTGGAGCATTCCAGACACTGAGGTCAGGAAGGGGTGCGAGGGAGGGAAGATGTGGTGCCACAGTGAGGGTCTCCCGCAGCACCCCAGGCTCTGCCCGCCCTCATCCCAAGGGGCAGCCCTGCCCCACAGCCTCTCTGGAGGGTGTTCCCACCTGCAAGGAGTGTTTCCTCCCCACATCCCCATGCCCAGCACGCAGCACTCACTGGCTCTGCAGCCTCCCCACGGCTGGGGCAGGAGGAAGAGAAGGCAGCAAGAGCAGCTCAGGGGGAACCTTGAACCTCTTAGTGACAGGATTTAAAGTTTTACCCTTCAGGTATTGCACACGTGAGAGAGGTTGATGAGCGAGTGATGGCTTGAAGGGAACCCTGGTGGTTCCTGCCCAGGCTCTCAGTGAGCTCCTGCTCCTTGTCCACCAACACGAGCACGGCAGGTTGCAGTGGCCATTGGCTGGCAAAGTGGTGGCTAAAGGGCCAGGAGAGCTGTGAGCACGTGGAGCTGGGCTCTTCTCCTCTCTGGCCACCTGACATCCCTGGATGGAGCAAAGCCCAGCTGGTCACCACACGCAAGTGGCCGTGGTGGCCCTGGGGTGCATCCTGCAGCCGTGTGGCAGTGCCAGGTTTGGCTGTGCCAGGAGCCACACGTCCCTGGCCATGTGCCCACTGGCACACGTGGCACACGTGGCGTCACCACGGCCAGGAATCCTCCCCTCCACAGGCACTGGAACAAGAGCCACAGGGAGCATTCGATATTTTCCCCTTGTAGATACAACTGATGTGGGCAGAAAATATCAGCTGCCACTTGGCGAGGGGTGCAGAGGCCAACTCCATTAAAGCTGCTGGAATTGGTACATTTGACACGACACTGGCTATAACTTAAAGCCAGAGTATGAATAATAGAGCTCTGCACTCAGACCTGCAAGAGAAATATATCTGATTGTTGGATCGCCTGCTGCTCAGAAACAATCCCAAATCAATTCCTGCGTGTCTGGAGCTCGGGCAGAGCAGCCTCCCCTCCCTCCTCCTCAACTCCTGCCCCCGAACAAAGAGCCACCAGGTCCCCTCACCGACGCGTTGAGCCCGTGATTGATCGCTGTGCCCTAAGCTAATTTGCACATCATTAAAAGTAATGTCTGTGCGGGGTGTGGGGAGCTGGAGGCAGAGCTGGGGCTGTGAGAGGACGCTGTGCCCCTGTAGAACCGGGGGATGAGACAGAGAGAAGGACAACAGGGATGTCGAAAGCAGCGTCACCATGCCTGGATCTCTGGCAGTCCCCGCTGGGGATCAGGGGCTGGGGGGCTGCACCTGAGGGGTTATATTTGCAGCAGGAAGGGTTGGTCTGGGGAAAGCCCACGGCTTTAGATCTTGGAGGCTGCACGTGTTTGCAGGTGTCCTGCAGAAGTGCTGAGCAAAGGTGTCCTGCCCACAGGGGGACATCCCTTCCCCACGGGCCTCGGCGAGGGCTGGAAAACGGGGGGCTGCTCATTAACAGGGGCTTGGTCTTTGCCCAGCCCCACAGGGACCGGAGGAGCATCCTTGTGTGCGAGAGCTGGACGAGCATAACGATATGGAGATGAGGGAGGGCACGGGAATTCCCGTGGGGATTTCTCAGGCTCAGCCATGGCACACGGCCATGGCCGATCCCTGGTTAATCCTCTCATTGCCGAGGTGCTTAAGGAGGGATTACAGCGCTGGGCTTGTGGTGAGTTCCCGTCGGTGTGGCGGCGGCCGGGGAGTCCCGTTCTCACGGCTGAGCTGAGGGGGTTCCCTGCGGGCCGGGGGGTTCCCCGGCTCCGGCTGCCCACGCCGTGATCCTTCCATCACTCTCCCCGCCGTGCTGGGTTTTACAGCAGGGGACAGCCCTGATCCATCTTGTAAAACGCCCTTGTCAGGCGAGGCAGGGAAGGTTTCGGGTGTGAGGGTGGGATCAGAACGGACCAGGGATGGTAAAAGCACACGGCGTTTATTCACTGCAGCGAGAAATTAAAATCTGAGCCATCCCCTCCCGTCAAGCCGGGCCCGGGGAGGTCCAGAGGGGGCAGGGGGCAGAGCACAGGGAGCACGGACACTTCCAGCTGAGCTGGCTCCTGCTCCTGGCACTCCTGAGGGCAGAGAAACAGGCAGGGGTTGATCTGAAATTCATATTGCTTGAAAAATGGGTTTCAAACCACCTGCAGCCACCAGGTTTTTCAGGTTGGCAGCTGAACTGACAGAATCCTTGACATGTCTCTAATTCACTGTCCCTTGCCTCAAGGACTGGCAGCCTGCGAGGGCCACTGGGCTTGGGCTGCCTCTTCCCCAGTAGCCAGCGGGGCTGGAAACACTCTGTAACTGGAAATTTACAGTTTGTGTTCATTTAAGGGTTTTGTTTGCATTCTCTGTTTTTTAAAATTTTTTTTTTTTTAGTTTTTAGTTTTTAAAAATTTATTTCATTTACCCTTATTTACTTGGCTTAATCTGTTTGTTTATTTATTCAACCTTGTTTGCTGAAATCCCAGTTCCTGCCTGGGTTTGAGAGGGGACAAGTCCATGGGTGTGACTGATGTGACCCAGCACCAGAGACACGCGGCCGTGAAGGGAATGGCGCAGCCTGGAATCGGGAATAAGGGAACCGGGGTCGGCATCCCCAGTGAAGCCTCGGTGCCAGAGGGTCGGGACAGCCCGGCGGTGACAGCCAAGCCTCGAACGTCACCTCCGGGAGAAGGGACGGTCACACGCTGCCCGCCGCTCTCTCTGCCTGGGATCGCCCAGGGCTCGGGGCAGATGTGCGGGACCGCCCTGCTCGTGTCCCCCGCGCCGCACAGCTCCTGCCTGAGCCATCACGGCTTGTGTCCTGCCCGAGGGAGCTGGGCACGGACCCTCCTCCATCCCCCTGCCCGCCGGTGCCCATCCTCAGCTCCCACAGCGTCCAGCTCCAGCGGTACCCCCAGACTGCCCCACACTCCTCACAGCCGAAATGAGCAACAGGAATGTCAGCAGAAGGAATATGCGAGTCTCTTTTGCCATTTTCTCCTTATCAAAGGCTGACATCCAGCACCGGGTTGGAGCTCAGGAGATAGACTTGGACAAAGCATCAATGGCTCTTCTGTTGCATCTCTTTGGAGAAAGATACATTTTTTATATTGTTTTGGTAAAGAATGAGCTGCAGGAGCGCTCCTGGCTGGGCTTTCCTGAGCTGCCCAGATATCAGCACACAGCTCAAGAGAATCCAGGCTGTCCTGAGATGGAAGACTTGGAATCAGCTGGACAAAGCCAGGAAACGGCTGATCCTTCCCTGCCTTGGGGCTCCGTTTGCTCTCAGCCCCTCTCAGCCCCTCTGCGCTGCCGCGGGCGCGATCCCGAGCTCCGGCAGCTGCAGGGCTCGGTGCGGCAGCCAGGGAGCACAATTGCCCCGTTCTGCTGCCGCTCATCTCCCGGCCCGGCTGCGCTGAGGATGGAGCACAGAGAAATCTGTCCGGCACGGCTCATCCCGGCCTCGCCCAGCCCGGCACAGCCCGCGGCCAGCGGGGTCTGCCAGTGCTGGAGCGCCCCGAAAGGAGCAGAGAGGACACGGTGACACCCGGCCGGAGCAAGGACAGGGCGACATTCACCCCCTGACGCGGTCCCTGCACCCCTCCCAGCCCCTTCCAGGGAAATTCTCCGGGAGTAATTGCAAAATCCTCTGGTGCATCACACGCAGAGAGCGATGTTATTAACTCGGCAGCCAGGAGCTGGCAGGAAAGCAATCGGGCTGTTTCCCCAAGACTGAGCCAGGGATAATTGAGTTGAATGGGAAGGAACTGCTGCTCTTTGTTAGATGATCTTCCAGCCCTTCCATACTGATCTCATTTTGGGTTATTCAAACCGACTTTTGAATTAAGAGATGAAGTTGTTTCAAAACATTACGAAGCTCTTTGAAAAAAACCTGGAAATTCTTCCTGTTTACACATAACCTTTCTCCGGGGCTTAAGCATCGTCTGGGGGGGAGGCTCAGCCCTGAGGTGTGTGGGGCAGGGGAAACACAAACTGCCCATCCCACCCTGTCCCTCTGTCCTGCAGCCCTGGGGGCAGCCCCATCCCAGGGAGAGGAGCTCAGTGTGGGATCTGTGGAGTTCAAGTTATCCAAAGTACAGCGAGCTGGCACAAAATCAATGCTGAAATATGGCCAGCTGTACTCCCTCCCTTAACTAGTTTCTTTAAGACTGTTTTAAGATGCAATTATTTAAGGTCAGCGAGGTCAAGTACACAGCAAAACAGTGGTGAAAATTAACTACACCATGTAATACTGCTGAAAATTAACTACACAGTGTAAAACTGCTGAAAATTTCCCTGTTTGAGCAGTTTTGCCCCAATAATGGCGACACCTCCCTGGCATTTGACCTGTGTACTAGCTCATCCTAAATGCAGGAGAATCCAGGGCTCTCCTTCTCTCTGAGACGTGCAAAAATCCACAAAAACCTGCACTGCTTGGAGTAAACCCAAGGGAGGTGGCAGTGCTGGGAGTAATTTTGGCCTGTGCTTCTCAGGAGCAAAACCATCAGCTGGGTAGAAACGATAATCTCATAAAAACACAGGAGTTGCTTCATAAATGCATCCAGGTTGGGGTGAAATAGGGCTCTGCAGGAGGAGGGCGAGCCATCAGCTGAGAGTTTTGATGGATTCAGGTGCCAATCACAGCAGGTACCAGCTCCTGCCAGTGCCAACGAACCCCCTTCAACAACAATGTCTGTGCAAGGTGAAGCTCCCCGAGTGCTCCCTCAGTTCCCAACCCTAAATACCCCTCAAAACACCTGCAGCCAGGTGGGACCTTGGGAGGAACTGAGGGGTTCAGGGGGTCCATGGGCTGGGGTCAGAGTCAGGCCCGGGGTGCTGATAACAGCAGCTGAATGTATTGGGCTGGGAAACAACCTGGAAACAGCAATTGATTAAAAGAAAATTGATATATTGAGGCAGCACAGGACCAGAAAGGGTTAAATGTGGAGGTGTTGGACCCACTCACCCCAAACCTGCAGTGACTCCCTGCTGCCAGCCCTGACAGCCCAGAGCTGATGGAAACGGAGCATTTATACTGAGTTTATTAATTTTTCTACATAAAGGGATGCTGCCAGAATAGCAGGCTCTTCCTCCCATTAATAATAAAATCCATATGCAGGAAGTTTGGGATTAATTTCTGTGAATTCGCACCTTAAGCTGTCAGCAAAAATCGGGTTGTAAATGGGAAATGGCCGTGCCAGGAGTGCCTGGGGGGATGTGGGGATGCCAATTTGTGCTGGGAAAAGCCAGGGCAAAGCCCCCCTGCCCTTTCTCTGAGGATGAGAGACCCTCACTTGCGATGAGTTTTTGTCTGTGAAATGAAATTATTGCCCCTTTTGATGTGGTGGGGGATCCCCAGTGTCGGGGCTGCTCAGCCCCTGGTTCACCCCAAGGTTGGTGTTTTCCACATCCTCGTTTGCTCTGGGATAGTTTATACCTGGTTTTCATCTCTAATTAAAGAGAAATCAAATTCTGCAATGCCAAAAATAATAAAAATCTCATCAAAACCAGAATCCATCCCTGAAGATGTGCCAAATCCTACAAACCACGTGCCCAACCCACTCCCTGAAACCCATTTTCCTTCTGTCCGGGTCTCTGTCCATCCCACTCCTTGTCACGATTTCCATCCCAGCCCTGCTCCCCTGGCTGTTCTGCTTGGAGGAAGAGGCTCTTTATCCCCAAAAACTGCCAAATTTTGTGGCCCCAGGAGGACCCTCAGCTACTCTGGGACCTCCACAGCCTCCTGCAAAATCAATGACAACAAAGCTGGGGCCTTGGTTGAATTAATTTTAAAAACTCGCAAGAAAAAGAATTAATTATTCACTAAGCTCTTAAGATAATAAAGATAAAAATTAAGCTTGGATTTCAAGACAGAAAATTGTTCCTTTCCTGTTCAAATATAAATTAGGAGTGCAGATAAATGCTACACAACTCGAAATTCATTTTAATTTCTAAGCAGCTGTACAATATTCACGGGCACAGAAGCGATTCCTCGTCTCACCCCTGAGATGACCGTGTTGGCACCGTGGGTAACCAGCTCCCGAAACTCACCTGGATGAGGGAAAGGCTGCACAGCCCCTCCTGGATGGGGGATTTCATCTGGCAGGATCAATCACAGAATCACTTAAGTTGGGAAAAAAAACCCAACCCAAACCATTAAAATCATCGAGTCCAACCATTCCCTCAGCATTGCCCATCCACCACATGTCCCCAAGTGCCACATCCATGTTTTAAACCCTGCCCTGGTCCCCATGACTGTCCCTGTCAGCCCTGCTGGCACCCCGGCACCGAGGCTTTGGGAAAACAGAAGGAATTATTGGATGCTGGAGTTTTATATCACTTGACAGCTGTTGCTTCCCTCAGTATTCACAGGGTTTGACCTCGAGCTGTCCCTTGCCCTGCCGGGACGTTTTCCTGCCTGTGGAGATTCCAGAGGCTGCCCCTGGCTCTGGAGTTTCGGTCACGGTGGCCCCGGACCCAGGGACAGGTCCCTGGTGGGAGCAGCCCCTGGGAGCAGCAGTCCCAGCCAGGGATTATTTCATCTTCCAGCACCCAGCCAAGGGTTTATCTCATTACCCAGCCTCTGGAATAGGCTGGAGCAGGGGATTTATCCCACTTGCAGCCCAGCTGTTCCCTCTGCAGCTTGAGCGGGATGGAGAGGGGCTCGGCTGGGTGGGCTGGGGGCACTGGGGGCACGGGGAGCACTGGGAGCACTGGGAGCACTGGGAGCACTGGGAGCACTGGGAGCATTTCCATCCTCACTCACCCTCCCATCTCTCAGGGCTCCCTGTGCCCTCTGCAGTCTCTGGCTGTGCCCTCAGATGGCTCCAGTGAGGTTTTTGGTGGTTTTCTGTGGCAGTTTTGGCTTCTTTCTTTCCTTGCCAAGGCCAGGATGAATAACACACAGGAAACGTAGGTTTGTTGGATGTTTATTATTTCTTATCCATTTACAGACTCATGAGCCGTGAGCTCTAACTAGCAAGTCAGAGAAATGAGGTAAAATGGAGAGCTTCTAACTCTTTCCAAGGTTATTTAAGCATTAATTACCCAATAATGAGGTGACACCTATATTATTTATATTTCTGACCCAATAATGAGCACCCAAGGCCTGCAATGGGGACCTTTTTCACCCAATTACAGAAAACCACCCAAACCCATGAAGAAAAAGGTGAAGAAGAAGGACTCAGACAAAGCCTAAAATCCTCCATCTTAACTCACACGCATTACTATATACTGAAACCCCAAATTCTAACTTTCCAGAATTCCAACAGTTTTCCAGAGGGAGCCGGTCTGGCTGTTGGTGGGAGCGGTGTGAGGCAGGCGCCTCAGTCTGCTCCAATCATGGAAATCATTCAGGTTGGAAAAACCCTCCGAGTCCATCGGATTCAACCCTCAACCCGTGCCCATGAAACCACATCACAACGTGTCACCTTTGGGTGCTGCAGGATTTTGTGTCTGGAACAGCACGAATACAAGATGGGGGGGAATCTGCATTTCTGCCACGTATTTTTGCGAGTGTTGTGCCATAAATGTGTGCCGAACAAATTAGTTTGTGGTGAGACAGTCGCCGCTGGAATGTTTGCCTGCAGATAGTGCAGGGGAAGCTTTTGAAAGCCAATGCCCAGCTGCACCGACAAGGAGATCGCCGTAAATGCTGCTCAGAACAATTTGAACAATTAATTTCAGCATTTAATGGGCACTTGCGCTATCTGCTGGAGCAGAAATGAGAGCGTGTCTTTCATTACCTGCCACACTTCCCCTATTCCTCATCTCACCGCCATTCCCCGGGGGCAAAACAAGGCATATGGTAATTGAAATTGCGGCGCAGCTGCAAAAAGAGGGGGGAAGGAAAAAAAAAAGAAAAAGGTGGATTTCAGGTTTTTGTCGACCCTGGTTTCCACAGGGGGAATATGATACTCGACTATTTACAAGCAGGAGAGTGTCAGGGGATACAGAGGCTGCTGGAGGATGAAAACAAACAAAACGCGTGTGCCGCCAGTGGAGGTGGAAAGTGAACCTGGATTATTTTTGGCTCTTAATCGGTGTTAATTGTCTGTGGAGGGAAGGGGGACGGGGCGGCAAATCCTCCACTGTGCCCTGCTCCCTTTGCTGACCCTCTGAGCCGTGTCACACCTGCAGCCCCCGGGGACGATGCTCCTGGACGCTCCAACCAACATTTGGGGCTGGAAGGTGTCAGCTGGGGCTGAGACACCAGCCCTGCCCTCAGACCCGCTGGCCCTGACTGCTCCCGGCCAGCCCCACCTGCACGGACGGCACCGCCAGCACCGCCCCTGCCTGGTCCCCGCTGCCCCTCCCTTGTCCCCACTGTCCCTCCCTGGTCCCCACTGCCCCTCCCTTGTCCCCGCTGCCCCTCCCTGGTCCCCGCTGCCCTTCCCTTGGTCCCTGCTGTCCCTGCCTGGTCCCTCCCTGTCCTCCCGCTGGACCTCCCGTTCCCCACAGTCTCTTCTGTCCCTAACTGGTCCCCGCTGTCCCTCCCTTGTCCCTCCTGCCAC